>SNQJ01S0015004.1:53394-88929 GCA_010110895.2 Picea sitchensis | reverse complement strand
ATTTCTTGTTAATGACGATTATGTTAAAACATAAAAGGCATTCCCTTCTCAATAGGTTTTGTAGATTTTTATGGTTGTGTTGAAAACCACTATAAAACACTTTGGTTCTGTAAAGAGATTAGATTCATATTTCAGATTAAGAAAGTGATTGAATAGGAATTTATTCAAACATTTAGTGCCCAATCGAAATCACTACTATCTGATTGTTTTCACAATGCTTGAGGTTGGGATGGTGGAAGCACTATAATTGAATGATTCTTGAAAACCCATGTACAATATGTAAAAGCTAAGATGACCAGAAAAATGAGAAGAACAAGAACAATAACCATAAGGATCAGCCCTTTGAAATGTTGCATTTCTTGTTTTTTTGACATGGAAACTTTGTTTGTTGTAACCTTGTTGCTGAAAATACAATATTTAAATCACCAGAAACCCAAATCAAAACCCATCATACAAAACCCATGTTTGAAGCTACAACTTTTACAACAAATTTAGATTCAATGCAATACAAAAATAATGGATGGGAAATATGATCTTATTGTCCAATCATCAATTTCCATGATTGTCAAGACTGAAGATATATGCCCTGAATATCCCCAAAATCTGCCCAAAAAGATCCCTGAAATCTGCCTAGAACATCCTTGAAATCTATTCGTAACATCCCTGAAATCTGTCGAGAACGTTTTGGGGACGGCCAGCAAGTCCCCGAGTCCCCAATGAAGTCCCCAGCAATTTGGGTAAGTTTCCTAAGGGTCCCCAAGTCCCCGGTACGCGGGAACGGCGGCTACGCAGGTTTTTTTGGGGGGGACGGGTCCCCGTGCAACATAGCAAAATACGTCTTATGACTAGTCATGGAGAGGAATATAGCCTCATCCACTCTATCAAGAGGAATAGACTTGCCTCTAGGAGAGCAGAGAAGCCAGTTGCAGTGCACAATGCCCTATGTCTTGTGCATAGGAAGACACCAAAGTATCGGAGGGAACCAGCGACACAATGGGATGTGGATCCAGAGAATGGTGCACAAATAGATGAGGAGGATGGATTAAATGAGTTGCAACATAGTTTGGTTGGTGTGCCATTGGTTACTCATGAGAGTGACTCTGACTCAAACAATGACATCCCCATTGATGGTCCCAGTGACTTTATGCCGCAGATGGATGTAGAGGACCAGTCAATGAGATTGACTCCTTGATGCTCATTTTATTTTCAATGTTCATTGTTCATTGTTAATTTTCAGTTTTAACTTTTGAGTCTTGACTCTAGATACTAATGACCTTAGACCAAATCTTTGACTCATCACTCTTTACTATTTTTGAGTTTGAGTACTTTCAATTTACTATTTCAAACTTTAGTATCTACTATTTTGCTTAGTACTAATTAGATTCTAGAATGATGAATGATGAATTTAAATCAATGTATCAATATTTTACTATTTCTTTTCATTTATGATTTATGAATCAATGTATTTCATTACTGAATTTGAATTTCAATCATGTTTATATCATTTACAAATTTGAATTTAGTACTATTTTACTATTTACTATTTAGTTAAGTTGCACGAAACGGGGAAATGTTTCTAAGTTTCCGAAACCGGGATGGTACGAAACAGGCCCTCAAAAAATGGAAACATCGAGGGAAACGTCGTATATATAAAGAAAAAAAATAATAATATATATATATATAGTTTTTTTTAAAATAAACATTATATTGCAAGAAAAACATAATGATACAGATAAATGACACTTTAAAAATGAGTGTTTGGGGGCCACACGACCCCCTAATTTTTTTTTGGCCTCTAAGACGCCTTAGAATAGCCAAAACGTCAACCATACGGGCTGGTACGACTGGGAAACGTCGTCGGTCGTATCGTACAACGTTTCCAAATCGAGAAATGTCGTACAGTATGGTCTACGACGTTTCTCAGCCATACCGTACATGTTTCGACATTTCGGATCGTTTCCAACGCCGAAACAGGGGGGTAGGGCGTTTTCCTACAACTTAGCTATTTAGTATTTACATTGCACAATGATGAATTTGCATTGAATGAATTGTTATTGTTGAGATTTTACCATTATCATTTTTATTTTTATATTTTTAGGGACGAGAACCCCTATGCTAGGGACCTCGTTCCCCCTAAATCAAAATTTTCCTATAATTTGAGGGTGCTTCCACATGTCCCTTTTGTGCATCTCCCCGCTCCCCCATCCAAAAAAACTTGGTGGAACATTTATTTTTATCTAGGCTTTTATGATTTTATGGAGGAAAATTTACTCAAAGTGGTTGAAGAATCAAGATTGTCCAGACATGTACTTGGAACCATCAACTCTACCTTCATAGTTTTGATCTTCAAAAAATGATCCCAAATCTTTTGAGGAATTCAGGCCCATCTCTCTATGTAATGCACTTTATAAAATCACATCTATAATCATTGCCACAAGATTAAAGGGTGTTTTCTCTGACACTATGTCAAAAGATCAATTTGGGTTTCTAAGGAATAGACGGATCCATCATGTCAATATGGGTAGGCACAATGAGCCCTACATTCAGTCAAGACTAAGAAGACCCAAGCTATGGTGATTAAGTGGGATCTCTCCAAAGCCTATGATAGGGTAAAATAGTTGTATATAAGGTTAATTCTCATTTAGATAGGGTCTGATGTTCCATTTGCCAACAAGATAATAGGTTGTCTCAATTCAGTGTCCTCAATTTTGATCAATGGGTCTGGCTCTAGTTTTTTCAAACCTACTACGGGTCTTTGACAAGGTTGCCCCCTGTCTCCACTCTTGTTCCTTAATAGTAGAAGAGGGGTTAAGTCGAATGTTAAAAGAGCATGTTTGGAATGGCTCAATCAAAGGCATAAAGAATAGAAGCCTCTTGGCTTTGTCGCATCTACTGTTGGTTGATGATGTCTTGTTGTTTGGAAATCACGCCCTAAGGGAAGCTCTAAAATTTAAGGAGATTTTAGAATTATATGGTAAAGCTACTGAGATGGAAATTAATGCACAAGAATCTGCTATTTCTTTCAATAGAGTACTACAAGGTCAAGAAGACATAATAGCAAGAATTTTTTTCTTTTCAAATCATTGAGTTTAATAAATGATTCAAATACCTAAGTTTTATGCTTAATCCCAATGATTGTTCCATCATTGGATCATGCTATACCAGAAAGAGGAAAAAAGGGTTACCACTTACTGTAATCGATGTTTGCCCATTGGTGGAAGGTTGACATTGTTAAATCTATCCTTGAAGTTATCCATGTTTACTGGATCTCAATGGCATATATCCTCGCAAGCATGTTGGGAAAAAAAATGAAAAAAAAATGTTCACTTTTTATGGACAAGTAGAAAGGAAAAAGATGGAATGGCTTTGGTTAAGTGGAAGAGAATAGCTAAGCCAAAGGAAACAAGCAGATGGTGACCAAAACATATACATTACTTTGGGATGGCTCTCACTGCAGAAAGTCTATGAAGGCTTCTTAATAGTGAGGGCATTTAGCACAATGTTGTTTTACAAGATACCTTGATTAGAAACAAATATGCAACAAACATTGAATGGTTTAATGGTTCAGCTCAATGCAAAACACTAGGAAAAACTAGAAGAGTTGGCTACCGAGTGAAGCTTGAAGCTACGAAGTGGATAATGAGGTCTGAGAGTGAAGGGCCCCACACTTGTTCAATCCACTACATTTTGTTTCCAAAGTGTCGCATTGCTAATGAAAGCATAAAAGAATTAAAAACTAAAGAAAAGAAAACACAAATAAAAGGAACCTTGCATATAAACACTGCCAGAAAAGGACAACGAAGAAGAAGAGCATTGAAGAATTGGGGATGCCTGGTCTTCTAGCTACCCCTAGCAAGATAGCTTTGCCTATAAACACTCTTGCACATCAATGGAGAAAGGGTTCTTTGGCAAAGAAGATAGGGAATGCATGAAAACAATTCCTAAGTTTGTGATCTGTAATGTTCCAAAGAGCTAAAACACCATTGTAATTCTGTAATTGCTAAGAAATAAGCCCTACACACATCCATTCGATGTTCGAGTTTTCTCCAAGATAATCTCTATGTCTATGGTGAATAATTGGTCTGATTGTGGTTCTCTATATGTTTGTTTTAGTTCTGGAGTTAATTAATTCCAATACCACAAATTAAAAACACAATTGACTCCCACAGCACTAAAATCAATGTGATTGCTAATTGTGTTAACAATTGCTTGGTCACAGGGTTTAATTTCTTGCTTGGTCACTGTGAAAACCACATGTTATAGCTCAATCTACATTTAGAGGAATGTATGAACAGATTACAACAATGGTTGCAAGTATTCACCACGAATTTAATACCCAATAGACTCCCATGACACTAAAATCAACATGATTGCTAATCGTGTTAACAATTGCTAGATCATTGGGTTTAATTTATTGCTTGCTCACTGTGAAAACCACATGCTATAGCTCAACGTGATTGCTAATTGTGTTAACAATTCCTTGATCATTGGGTTTAATTTATTGCTTGCTCACTGTGAAAACCACATGCTATAGCTCGATTTCTCCTCGAGTGCATCATTGGTTGACCCACAACTTGAATATTCCTTTGATTGGGCCACTGGCTAGAATCTATTGTTCTACTCTGTGCATACCCATATCCCATTGCTCAACGCGGCCTCACACTCTCAATTCAATGTGTGGTGAATACTTGCAACCGTCGTTGTAATTTGTTCATGCATTCCTCTGAATGCTTAAGCCAATTTAAATTAGTTACAACCATCACTTGAGCTATTGCAAATATCATACACCAAGACACATGCAAACAAAGCATTCTCCAAGCTATGTGTTTTACTAATCACCTGCAACCATCCACATTCAATATATATGTGTGTGTGTGTGTGTGTACAAACAAATACATACAAATATATATATATGTACAAACAAATATATATATATATATATATATCCCACAAACAAGGGGGTCTCATACACCAATTTGGTGTCTAGCTTGGCCGTGACCTTAAAAATAGATTATTATTATTATTATATATGTATGTATGTATATTATATATACACATACATATACATACATATATATTATTAGCATGAGTGGGCCTAATGGTTAAGAACATGTGTTTCCTCTTAAGAGGTCACGGGTTCAAATCCAGAGAGGGGTAGGGTATGTATACCTTCGTAGACTTTACCAATCAAATCGTTGGGTGGAGGGGGGTCCCTTGTCCCATAAACAAGGGGGTCTCATACACCAATTTGGTATGCTGGCTTGGTCGTGACCTTAAAAATAGATTATTATTATTATAATAATATGTGTGTGTGTGTGTATGTGTGTGTATATATATATCCCACAAACAAGGAGGTCTCATACACCAATTTGGTGCCTGGCTTGGCCGTGACCTTAAAAATAGATTATTATTATTATATATGTATGTATATATATTATATATACACATACATATAATATATATGTGTGTGTGTGTGTGGATATATATATATATATATATCCACATGTTAAAGTTTCTGCTATTATTAGGTTACTTTCAATTTACTAGATAACAATAGCATAGACAGGATCACTGAGAGAAACACAATCACAAGAGTACACAAGCATTTATCCTAGGAAACCCTCAAGGGGAAGAATGGAAGAGCCAATAAAACTTCCTTAATATAGATGTAATACAATGAGAGATAATGAACCAAACAACAGAGATTCCTCTCCCAAGGATAAAAGCCTCTCTCTCTCTTCTTCTTTGGCTTAGTAGTAGCTGCGGCTTCCTTCAATATTTGTGCACTAGATGAGTGAGTGGAGTGTGTGTCCAAATGAGGCAATAGCCTCTCTTATTCTGAATTAAGCGTGTGAGTGTATGTTCTTGTGAGGGCCACCTTCTCATTCTAGGTGGTTATAGCCACTTTAATATATAATGCAGAATATATCTTTTCTTATTTAGCCTATTACAATTGGGTTTATTGATCATAAGGATTTGGTCCAATTACAATGCCAGAACATGATCAATCCACAAAGAGGATTGATCCAATGAATAATGTCTTTTATCTTTATCCACAAAGGATAAGGAGAATATTATTTGTAGTTACACAATATTTAACACTCCCTCTTAACAAAGGATATTTATTCTTTATCTTTCTTTGACAAGTCCAACAGGATATCCCAGCTTATCACTTCATGACTTAACATCCCTTGGGTAACATCTTCAACTGGGCAACATCATCAATTTGGTAACATCATCAACTGGATAACCAGAGGCATCAATATAATCCACTTGGTCATCACAGCATGTGATATTTGTGGCATATCTATAAAATCCTTCAAGGAGTTTGTTCTCTTTATCTTTCTGCTTGAAGATGCTCTTTCTTTCTTTCGTCTTCACGTGGAAGATGCTTCTTTCTTATCTTCACACATAAGATGTCTTATCTTCACAAGGAAGATATTCCTGTAGTTTGCTGCTTTCCTTTTATGTTCTCCTTCTCTTGTAGTCATCTATATCTCACCCATCCATTGGGGAGGACTACTACCATGGCTTCACTCCTAGTCATCCCATGAACTAGAGAAGCTAAGATGTATAAATGAGACTCCTCCCATGATCCCATGGCGAGTCACAACACAAACTCTCAAAGACAATAACCATTCCACATGGTGGAGGTTTGTGTTCCAGGCTACTATATCCTTGGCTAGAGGAGATTATTTGCCCGTTGCCCCTTGGAGAAACCTCCACATTCTATCTGAGGGTGGTCACACCCCTCTCTCTGAGGGTATTCTAGCATCCCTAGAGTATCCAAAACTCAACACTTGGACAAAGGCCAACCTTGGCAAAATTCTCATTCCCCTTCCTCTCTGGTCCTCTTCTCTTCTCCTTCTCTGAGAAGGTCTACATGGGATTGCTACGTTCTCCTTCTCTACATAGGTCTAGCTATGGGATCTGCAAAAATCTCTTGTGGTCCAAAATCTTTCAATGGTATAATACCATGCTTCCAATCTATTAGGCACCATCCATCTTGGATAAATTCATCTTGTTCAAATGTCTGTTTCCATCCATGCTTTCCCTATTTGCATCAAATCCACTGATCTTCTATTTCAGGCAGCTAGGGACATAGCTCCCTCTTGCATGGCCCTGATGATTTCTTCAACATCACATCCTTGAAGTTCTCTTACTGTAATATCCACCCAGGTGCCTTCTTGGAGTTAAGCATATTTCTTTCTTTTATATTCATCTTGGATCCAGCTTGCTTCCTCTGCATCCTATACAGAGAGCAGTCTTTGGAACAGCACATAGTTACACATCTCATCCACTATGCTCTGCCACATCTTTTTCTTCATCTTGAATGGCCTGCATCTTTAGGAACCCTCACCTTCCTATGAAATCTTGGATGTTATGCAGTCTTCAGCATTGTCATTACATCATACATCCTTCTCGTGTTGTCTAACTTATGCCTTGACTTGCAGAAGTTAAGGCATAAGTTCTTTCTTCCAATACTTGTGAACTTACTTACAGTTTGCTTTCTTTGTCACTCTCATGGTGATCATACATGAAATAAATATTTATCTCTTTCTTCCTCCTCTTCTTTGATGCTTCCTACATGAAGTCTCACATGAACCTTTGAAATGCTTGAGAGTTAATTCATTCTCACAAAAATCTAACTTATAATGATAAAGTATTAAAATAAACAAAATACTAAAAAATAAACACTTGAATAATTATCTTTTTTGTGTGGGGAGGTTTCACGGACTCCACCATTTGTTTTCTTTCTTCGGATCAACTATCTTTAACTTAAAGTACGTAATCCTTAATTTCTACTAAAGCTTTCTTTGGGGAGGAGATTCCTCTTCCTCTGCCACATTAATGCTTGATGCTTTCTTTCCTTTTCATGAGCGATTGGCAGAAAAGTGTCCCAACTTTTGATAGTTTTAGCATCCGATCTTTGAAACATCTCTCTTCTTGTCAAGAACTCTTATGGAGTTAACTTCTTTATTGTTCTTACTGAAGGAACTTCTTTTGTTCTTTTAAACTATAAGAGCTTCCTCTATGACAGATTATTGATATTACCGTTGGTCTACCGTCTAGATTCTTAAGTGTGTGTTGTCCTTGCCATAGCATCAAACTTGGGTAGCAGCTGTGCACTCTTTGTACAAAAGGAATCTAAAATGTTGGAAACTCATTTAGAGTTGTGGTTACAAGTTCTTTGTCACTAATGACATCTCTAATAGCTGCAAGTTGATCTCTGATCGAGAAACTCTCATAAGATAGGAATAGACAGATTCTGAGTTTTCCATCTCCATATTACGAAGCTGATTTAACAGGAGTAAGATTAAAATTTCAATGTCTTTGCTTCCGCTATAAATCTATTGATGCTTCATACATTTGCCTTACTATGGATTCGGATATATGAAGGGATCAAGTGATCTTTTCTTGAATCGACCACGATTCTTCTTTTCTTCATTCTTCTTATGGCAGTCTTTTTGCTCTTCCACATGCGGTTCTAGGCCCTTACTGTAACATGTTCTAGAGATCATTTCGTCTAGAATCATCTGTGACCTATGCTTCCAAGATCTGAAGTTTCTAGATCCTTCGAACCTGTCTTCCACCCTCATGTTGGTAGCCATTCTTTCTTATATTAGAAGAAACCCTAGCATTTTGGGCTATAGAAATAATAAAAACTCAAGTGCTTGGATCGCTTTGAACTCACCAAAGAAGATCTC
This sequence comes from Picea sitchensis, assembly GCA_010110895.2. Lineage (NCBI taxonomy): Eukaryota > Viridiplantae > Streptophyta > Pinopsida > Pinales > Pinaceae > Picea > Picea sitchensis. The sequence continues at coordinate 80,221 of SNQJ01S0015004.1, read as the reverse complement.
TCTCTTATTTGGAAGTGCTTTAGTGTGTTTAGATTTGAAAATCAACTTACCCCTCAAACTTGATGGATTTACGGAGTAGTGTGGTTTTAGTGGTGTTGGTGGTGGTTTTGTTACTTACGGTATACGGTTTCACATTTTTGTGAAACTAGGGTTTCACTTCAGGAGATCTATCACTTGAAAAAAGTGTGGTGAGGATTACCAAAATGTTCACTTGAGGTAGGACTTTTCTAGATATGGATTTAGGGTTACTTCTTTAATAAAAACCCTAATTTTCATGTATGGCAGCGGTGACGTTTTTTCTTTTTTCCTGTGAAATATTCTCTCCTCATCTTAGCTTTCATTACTATGACCAAAGTTTTAGCTATTATTGAGTTACTTTCAATTTACTAGATAACAATAGCATGGAACACAATCTGGAAATTACAGAACATTTATCCTGAGAACCCTCATGGAAAACCCAGTAAAACTTGCTTAATATAGATGGCCAATACAATGCCGAGATAATGAACCAAACAACCGCAGAGAATTCTCTCCCAGGATGCCTCTCTCTCCTTCCTTCTTAGACAATTGACAAAACTGCCTGACACCACTTCAATGCTTGCATAGATGAGTATTAAGGTAGGTGTGTGTAATACAGAAATGAGTTGTTAGCCTCTCTTATTTATACAGTGCAGCGATGTGGAAGTGTCTATTCCTTTAGTGGGGGAGACGACTTCTCGTGGGTGGTTATAACCACTTTAGTATATTATTAATAAGAGTACGTCTTTTCATTTTATTATTACAATTGGTTGACCAATCCATAAAGGGATTTGGTCAATTGATTTGAACATGATCAATCCACAAAAGAGGGATTGATCTAATCAATATCAAATATATTTTGCTTTATCCACAAAGGGATAAGAATATTCTTTGAAGTACACAATAATTTTAACTTTTCCATACATATGTTGTGTGGATAAATATATATATATATATCCACACTTTACAAACTATTATGTATGTATGTGATATTATTTATCCACATATATATATATGTTGTTATCCTGAAACAAATGTGTATGTATGTATGTATGTATATATACATACATATAATAATGTGGATATATATATTATATATATAATATATATATATATATATATATATATATATATATATACAAATATGTAATAATGTGTGTGTGTATTATTAAATTGAAGTGTGAGGGGATGGTTGCAACTTGCAAGTGATTAGTAAAACACATACCTTGGAGAATGAACTTGCAAGTGATTAGTAAAACACATACCTTGGAGAATGCTTTGTTTACATGTGTTTTGGTGTATATTGCTTACCTTTGGTGAGAAATGAAGTCAAAAGGAGTGTCGATACTCATGCTTGATCTTGGTGTTTATTGCAACAACAAATGTGTTAGTAATTGAGTGTTTGCAAATGAAATATTGCTTGAATACAGATGTATGTACATCTTAAATGGGCAGAGGTATGGCTGATTGAGTGTTGTGTGCGCACATGTAGATATACAAAGTGCACAATTTATGTTGGCATAACAAAATTGCATAGTGTTTTAAGTTCTTGCTTTCCATTGTTTAGCATTGGTCTTGCCATACAAGCAAGTAAACCAAGCCTTGCAACCAAATTAGAAAACAAAGTCATTCATGTTAGTTGATGACTTCATATCAACAAGCTTGAACTTGGCCTAATTGTGAATTGCAAAGACATTACAATTTTAATTCCACAATAAGAGATTCATGTTGGCGAGACAGAGAGGCCACAGGCCTAATGTTTAGGATCATACTTGGACCCATTGTCGTTTCAAGATTGGATCAGAACTCTTGGAAAATGATATGCCAAGGCCTCTATAACATGGAAAGTGTCGGTATTGTCCTTCCCTCTTATAGGGAATTGGCTAGCATGGAGAGTTGGCAATGGAAAAAGGTGACATTAGGGCTCGACCCCTAGGTAGGTAGTGCAGGGCATTAGCATCTTCAACAAAACATGATTGTGACTCGTGAGATTGAGCAAGAATGGCATTATTGTGCTAGCTAATGCAACAAATCCTATGAACATTAATATATGGCAATGGGCCTGGAAGAAGAAAGAGGCATTGGGTTTGGAATGCATGCTGGCAAAGCAATAGATGGGATTCCCTAAGAGGTTCTTACAGGAACATATCTAACTAATATCGGAAGAGAACTAACTAGTTTAGTCTAAAAATCTATCTTAGGGTAAGTTCACTGCAAAATCAATGTACACGACCATGTTTGTGGAAGGAAATGAAGATGAAGTGTGGTGGTGGAGTACAATTTGGAAAGTAACTTGCTAGGAAAAACTTTGACATGGGATGTCCTTCAAAAAAGAGCAAAGCTTAGGCCAAGTATCTATAGCTTGTATAAGAAAGATGGGGTAAATGTTGATCACTTGTTGGTTCATTGTGAATATACAAAGTAGGTATGGGAATCTATCTTAGGTTTGACAAATGGCAAGAGCAAGTGGGATGAAGGTTCACCATTTGAATGCATGAAGAAATGGTTTGATGAGAAAGCCCTCAAGCAGTACAGAGCCATACCATTAATAGTGCCATGGGCCATATGGTTAGCCAGAAATGCAAGTATTTTTTAAGGTAAGAATTCCACTCCTATTCAAGTGCATTATCAAATAAAGTTTGTTTTTGAAGGAATCAAACAGGCCCTAAAATCAAAAGACCAAGAATGGTAAGAGCACTAGAGATAGACAAGACCCAGCCATGGGCCTTTTTCGATGGTGCATGCTATGGCAGGCATGGTTTATGTGGAGCTAGAGGAGTGATTATCTTTTAGATTCACACAATATTGCTTTCCAAGCAGGTCTAGGGGCAAGCACAAATAATATTGCAGAATGGAAGGCATTGGCAATACTGATGAGATTTACTCACATTCAGGTGATGAGGGACTCAAAGTTAGTCATTGATTGGGTAAATGGATCCATTTGGATGCAGGACCTTATTTTAAGACCATTATTCAACCAAGTAAATGCACTGGAAGTTCTTGTTGACGAAGTGTTCTCAGACACGTAATTTTATTAATAAGGAAAATAGAATTACAAAAAGAAGTGAGGACTCAAAACCTACTTAACCTCACTTGAAGAAAGAGCTTGCTTATATAGCTCAACTCTAAACTAAAATCTAGGAGAACAACCAATCACATAATCACGAGTATGATAGGTGTCCTTTACATAGAAGCTAAGTGTCCTTATCCTAACAAACTAGGATAAACTAATTTCTAAAAACATTTAAATTAGGAAAATACTTAAACTGTATAACTTTAGGATTATGAGGCTAACATTCCCTCCTTTAATCTGAAAGTTCATATTTACAAATACCAAGTTCATCTTTGAACATAGTGAACTTTATTCTACCAAGAGGCTTGGTAAAAATATATGAAGTTTGATCTTCAGATGGATAGAACTGAGGCTTAATGATGTCTTTGACGACGAACGATCTGATGAAGTGGTACTTGGTGTCGACATGCTTAGTCTTTGAGTGAAATATTGGATTCTTGGCCATCTTTATTGKTAACTGACTATCTAGCAATAAATTTGTTGTTGATTTTTKAGTTACACCAAGATCCTGCAAAATTCTTTGTAGCCATACAATCTCGCGTGTTGCTTCCCAAGTTGATATGTACTCAACTTCTGCCGAAGAATTGGCAATTGTTGCATGTTTTTTGCAACTCCAGGATATTGTCACTGAACCCATAGTCATTAAGCTAGCTGAAGTTGATGTTCGATCATCAAGGTCACCTGCAAAATCGACATCTGAATATCCAACAAGTGTAAAATTTGTGTTCTTCTTGTAGAGAAGACCAAAATATTTTGTACCATGAATGTATCTCAATACCCTTTTCACTGAATTGTAGTGACTTTCCCTTGGTTCTTGCATAAATCTTGAAGTATGCTAACTGAATATGACAAATCTGGTCAAGTATTTGTCAAAAAAATGAGACTTCCAATCAATTGCATATACCTTGTATTGTTTACCAAGTCCCCCACTTCAAATTTTGAAAGTTTCAAATTTTGTTGAATGGGGCTAAGAGAAGGTTTACAATCTTCCATGCCAAATTTCTTTAATAAATCAATGGCATACTTAGTTTGACTAAGGAAGATGAGATTAGGTTGTTTAGTTACTTCAACTCCAAGATAATAATGAAGTGTGCCTAAATCCTTCATTTTGAACCTTGCTTGTAGTTCTTCCTTAACTTGTTTGATGTGGACTTCATTATTTCCTATGATGATTAAGTCATCAACATAGAATACAAGTATCACCAAGTTCTTATCTTTCATTCGGAAATACAAAGTATCATCATATTCACTACATTGAAAACCCACCTTTCATAGGTAATCATCAATTTTTGCATACCATGCACGATGAGCTTGTTTCAATCCATATAAAGCCTTCACAAGTTTGGATACTTAATGTTCATGTCCTTTAACTTCAAAGTTCAAACCCTTGTGGTTGAGTCATGAAGACTTCTTCTTTGAGATCACCATTCAGGAAGGCACTTTTGACATCCATTTGATGTAATTTCCAACCATTTTGAGCAGCCAAATTGATAATTTTTCTGATTGTGTTCCATTTAGTTGTTGGAGCAAAAGTTTCCTCATAATCAATCCCTTCTTGTTGTGCAAATCCCTTAGCCACAAGTCTTGCTTTGTACTTGTCAATTTTACCATTAGACTTATACTTGATTCGATAAACCCATTTGCAACCTGGGGTTTAACATCAGGTGGACAATCAACTAAGTTCCATATCCTATTGGCAAGTACTTAATCATAGTCAATAATCATTGCTTCATGCCATTCTTTATGTGCAACTACTTCAGCAAAAGTAGCAGGTTTAGTGAAAGCATGAGAAAAATTAGCTTTTGATCTTGAAGATCCCCTAGTTCCTGTTTTGTTCATTTCATCTGAATGTACATCTTTGAGAAGTTGTTCAACCCACTTTGGCCTCTTATGTTGAGGGGATTGTGGATTTGAATCACCATTATTATTATTAAATTTTCAAAAACTGAGACTCTCCTTTCCTCTTAAGTATCTGAAGTTGGGGAAGATTGTTTTGAAGTTTCGGTATCGGAAGAGTCCTTTGCAATTTCATTATCAGAAGAACTTTTTGATGAAGAAATGTCTTTCGAAGAAACAAAGTCTTTTTCAAATCAAAATGTTTTCTTTGACTTGTTCAACTTACCTTTACCCTTAGTGTTTTTTTTCTCTAAACGACTAAGGAGATGATTAATCTCATCAGAACCTTTACTTTCAATTTCATCGAAAATTACATCTCTACTAACAATGAATTTTCCATATGAAAGTAACCTATTTACCCTTTCTTTTCATCAGAGAATCCAATGACGATACACTTCATACTTCGTTTTTCTAATTTAGTCCTTTTTTCCTTCACACTTAGAATTTTCTCTCTTCAAATACAAGCTTCACACTTAGAATTTTCTCTCTTGAAAGTTGACAAACCTTTTACCAAATCTTGGGACTTAAGTTTCAAGAGACTTTCAAAGTTTAAGTGACCAAATCGAAAATGCCATAACCTGAATGAAAACATTTCCGTATTGACTGTTGCTGCAAAATCATGCTTTCTTGGGATAACTTTGCCCTTTATTCTTAGTAATTTCCCATCTTCATATCCTATCATTATTGTTTTCAAGTTGTCCTTGTCTGAGTTAATCTTGACCAAAGCATCTTGCATGATGATTTGATGTCTAACTTGTCGAATTGTGACTAAGGATAACAATTTTTTCTTAAAGTTGGTACATACCAAACATTTGAAATTCATTTTTCACCAATTTCAGGGAGAAAGACTTTGACTGGACCTTTTCCTTGAGGTATATGAGTTGTATCATCATCCAAATAGATGGGATTTAGTTGAACATCTTTTGATAATTCCAAAAATAATCTCTACGATAAGTCATATGTTGAGTAGCTCTTGTATCCAATATCCAATCATTTTCAAATGAATCCCTCGAAAGATTTTGAGAAATAATTGATGCTACAAAATCTACCCGTTGAATTGTTGTAAAAACATATTCATATTAATCATCCCGGTAATCTTGATCCTCTGCATATTGAGTTGATGGTTGAGAATTTGAATTTCATGACTGCTTAATCTTTGGCAATTGATCATTGCTTGTTAGGCAATTTGATGCATAATGTCCCATCCTTAAACATCTCTTACATCTCACTTGACTGAAATTCCTGCCTCTTCCTGACTGTACATTATTATTGGGAGGATTACTTTGAAAATTTTGTTGATTAAAATTGCTACAACCTCTACCTTGACCACGACCTCTGCCACGACCTCGATTAGAAGATTGATTCTAAAAATTTCCAAAATTTCGTTTACCTCTTCCTCTCGAACTTTCAGCGCTAGTAAAAAGAATATCTTCTCCTAATTGTTTTTGTTTGCCAAATGATTTACTATGTTGAGCCAGTAGTTCATTAAGCGAATCAAAAGTTACAGTCGATAACTTATCGGTGATTTGAAAAGTCTCAGGAAAATGCTTATAAGATTGAGACAACCCATTTATCATAATAGAGACCAAAAAATTGTCTTCAAGTTTAGGAAAACCACCCTTGATGATTTCCAGATGAATGTTCTTTATCCTTGAAATGTATTCTAATACATCACCATTATCAGCTAATCTTTGTTTAAGCAATCTCATTTGTAGATCAATTCTTTGAGATGCACCATTAGTATCAAAAAGCTTCTTAAATTGATTCCAAGCAGACCATGCATCTTTGGAATTCTCAATATGAACAAACTTGTGTTCAGTTACAGAGGAGCGCAGTAAAGCAAGTGCTTTTTCATCTCTTAATTGCCATTTTTCTAAAGGAGCAACATCAGTTGGCTTAGTTGGAGCAGTATCACGGTATCACCATCACAAATATCATGCCATAATTCATTATAAATCAAAGTGTTATGCATGTGCCGACTCTAAGATTTGTAATTCTTGGGTCCATCTAACTTATCCGATTCTGTGAATAGATCGATTAATTTAGACATGATGATAGATTGTCTTATTGAAAAATTGCAAGTTAATGATCACACCACCACACTGAATAAGCCTCAAAACACCATGAAAGAGAGACACAAGGCACCAAAAAGAAAGAGTACACAATCCACACAAAAAGAGCACTTTTAAGGGCTTGGCCTTGACCTTATAAAAGTCTCGTCAAAAAGAGAATTTGAGAGAGTGTTGTGCTACACTCTTCTCAATCTCTACATTTCTAGATAACAAAATTTGTAACTTGCAAAGATCAATCTCTTGCCTTCAATCAAAGTCTTAAAAAAAATTCGCCCCCCATTTTCACGCATCTACAAAGAGCTCAACATGGAAGTAGACGCACATTCCAAAAAATCTTTAGAGATTACAGAGGATACATAGGAAATTAATGAAGATGGAGTTGGGGTATCTCTGCCAGTTTCTTTAAGATCCCTATATAACTGGCATACTTGCATTTCTCTCTTTCTGCTGTGAATTGTGATCAATCCATCTTTATCAGATATACATGTTTTCAAATTTTGACTTTGATGATGAATGGGCTCAAAGCCCTGTTTTTGTTTTTTAGATATATGGATGACAGTATGTAAGAGCAGTTTATGATTATGGACCTTTTATTTTTGTTGATATTTTGACTATGAGGTTTCACTCTAGCTTGTTGCTGGTGATGAACATCAGAGAGATCTATGCTCTTTATAAATGTAATTTTTTCATATTGAAATATAAGTTTACGATTTTTTCCTCGTAAAGAAATATATCTATATGGATGAGGATATAAATTCTTTCAATTAGTAGATCCAACTACATGATACAAACCAAATAATTTCATATTAATTAGAAAACTAGCTAGAATCAGAAGGATGCAGCTACAAGTTCATTCAATTGCAACTATAGATCCAACTACATGATAAAACCAAATAATTTTATATTAATTAGAAAACTAGCTAGAATCAGAAGGATGCAGCTACAAGTTCATTCAATTGTTCTGCAGAAAAAAAAGTTCATTCACTTGTAAGAGATTGCAGCAAACTGTTGCAGGAGCCATACAGAAGAAAAAGACAATCAACATCAGGTAAGTATAAATAAGTAATGTTTCATGATAAAGTTTGCATGAGAAACTAAAATATACAGAAGCTGGGCAGATTGAAAATGTGAAAAACAGTCCCTATCATTTGATTTCTTCTAAATCAAAAGTCAAATCATGACCCATTGAAGAACTTACTACAGATATATTGTGCCACAAAAAACAATGCCTAATAAGAATATAGCCAAAACTGCAGATATTATTATGGTGTGTAACAGGCCATGAGAAAGGCAACAAAAATGAGTAGGGTAGATAAATTTTACCCAAATAGCCAGGGCTCTCTCCTCTTGGTGTCATGATGTGCATGACCTCTAAAAAAAGGGTAATATGCACCTAACTGGTACCATCGAAGTAGTAATTCAGGCTCAGGATTTCCAAAAAAACCACCAACATCAGCACCTGGAGGAAAATTGCAGCAGATATCAAGTTCCTTATATAAAAGGCTGCAGGATTGGTTAATGCAATAGATCAAAACAATTATATACCAGAAAATGCCATTCCAGTGAGACCAAGGGTTAACACCATTGGAACAGAAACTCTCAGATGGTCCCAATCAGCTGTATTGTCTCCCGTCCAAACTGGACCCACCCTCTGGCTCCCAGCAAAAAATGCTCGTGACAAAACGAACGGCCTGTCATTCCCACCTCCTCGTTTCAGGAGACCATCAGCAGTACCCATATGAAAGAAATATCCATAAGCATTATGAACGTCACGGTGCTCAACATCTCCAAAGTGAAGAGCATCTCTGGGCATCGTTGCCTGCACCATAAAATGAAGCATCACACAGACAACAAATCAAAACTCCAAACATTGATCGCTCTATCCTTCCAATGAATTTCAGCAACGGATTTCAAAGCTCATAAATGTTAATTTTGCAAGGTCCATTTACTATGGGGGCCTGTGAGAACAATAGTATACCTCTGGACCATTGAATACAGAAGGTTCATTCATATCATTCCATATGTACAACGATGGTGTTGAACCCTTATAGCTGCTCAGAGAAAACCTGTCAGCCCACCAAGACCTGATTTCTGGATTCAGCATATCCAAATATGACGATGCACCTGACCAACACCAGCCGTCGTAGTCCCTACCATGGACATCCTTAACATAATACCCTTTTTGAGTCGCTTCCTTGTGCAGCGGAAAACCATCATCCCTCTTAATATGAGGATCAACAATAGTCACCATATGCCGGCCTTTTGCCATGAGCTTATTCTGCATCTCTTCTGGATGCGGAAAGAGCAAGTTGTCCCATGTAAAGTATCTTTTCCCATCAGTGTGCTCAATGTCAAGCCAGAGAACATCATAAGGTATATCAAACTCATCAAACTTGGCATCCACATTGGCTACATCTTCCTCGTCTCTGTAATTCCAGCGACACTGGTGATAAGCAGTAGCAAAAAGCTGCGGCATGGCAGAAGTTCCGGTAAGACTGGCATATTGCCTCATAACATCCTTGGGACCGGGACCGATGAAAAAAAATCCATCCACAATACCGCTCTCGGCCATCCACATGGTATCGATTGCATCGGCATTGGCATCAGAATCAGAAGCAGAATTTTTATCCCACCCGGCAGCCAGCAAATCTATTTGCATTTCGGCAGCATTCAACCAGAAAAAACCAGTTGTGTATTCCTTGCTGTGAGACAGCATGAAAGGAATGGAACCGTAGAGACCAAAGGGGGATTCGTTGAGGTATTCAAATACATCGAGATTGAATAAGCGGTAGGGCTCGGAATCGACATCGGGACCTCTAGTTGGCTTGAGGGCAAGGCCAGTGGCGTGTTCGGGTATCCCATACACATGTTTGGCCCCATGAAAAGAAACATCCAGGCTAATAGATTGAGGACCATGGGGTCTGGAATCGGTATGACTGCGAAACTGCTCATCCCAATTCTCTTCCTCATTCTTATTTCTAAGCTGTTCGAAATGAAAGAGCCCTTTGCTATTAAACGAGACGATACGTTGATGCTTACCTCTTCTCACATAGATTTCCAGCGGATCGTGCTGCAGCACGGCCTCGTAGTCAGAGGTGAGATAAACGGATGAAACCCCATCCTTCTCGTGCTCGATTCTCTGCAGCCAGAGGCGCCTGTCCTCCAGATCTTGGGCCAAGACGTCGGGTACCTCGAACCGCTTTCTGTTCCCCTCTTTTTCCTCGTCCTCGTCCACCTTGAATCTCAGGATGCCATCTGGGTAGACGGACATGCGGAGAATTAATGCATTTTCGGCCTCGGCCTCGGGGTTTAGGGTTTTGGGAACGAGTTTTGCAGTGAGCTGCCCATCTTGCAGAGCGACATCAATGGCTCTGAGGTTCGATGTTCCGGGCTTTCTTGCCCGTCCTTGCTTGCAGAACGGAGTCTGGTGACAGTTTCGAAATTCTTCTCGTTTCCAACAGCTTACCCTCCCTATTCCCGTACATATTGTAATGACAGCCAGCAATAACACCCAGTGTTTTGAGTCCGCCATGGCTGATTGCTGAGATCTGGAATCCTACGCCATTTTACAATGGGATTTCAAAGAGAATCTTGCGTTTTCCTGTTTCCTTTGGCTTATTATCAATAACCCCCGCGGTCACCTTGCTAAATTGGACTTTGCCCCGGCGAAGGCATCTAGGAAAAACTTGGCGTTCGAAGGAGATTGACCGATGGGGATGTCCCTAAAGTATGGTTTTATGGAATTTGGATTTCAAATAATAATAACAATTGATACATTGGTAGCTATGTCCCTTCATTAAATTGAATTTGATATTAAAAAATTATTTAACATATTGAAATGTTGTGATTTAGTTGAAAAATAAATATTTATGCCCCATTCAATTGAATTTGATATTAAAAATTTATTTAAGTAATATATTGAAATGTTGTTATTTAATTGAAAAATAAATATTTGTTAAAATGGTGTATAATACATTTAAGGTGGTGGTTTGGCTAAGTTTCTTATTATTTTTATTAGGGTTTAAATTTTCTATTATACTTTGATTTGTGATAAGGTTAAAAGTATACATACATCAAGAGTGAGATCCCCTTACATATGTGTCTCCCTTGCTAAGTTATAAATATTCCTCTAACTCAAAAAAAAAAATGATGCATTGCATTAATTATTATTAAAATATTTATTTAATAAATTATATTAATTATTATTAAAATATTTATATAATAAATATAATGATATATTATTAACTTATTAAAATATTTGTTTAGTTATAAATATGATGTTTTATATTATTATTAATTTATTAAAATATTTAGTAACATTTTTATTATTAGCTTATGTTAAAGAAAGTTAATTAGATATAATATTTTTGTGGTGATTTAATCAAGTTGAACTAAAGTGATCTTAGGTGGATCAGACTGATTTGATCGATGATGATTTAATCAAGCATCTAGATCTATAAGTAACGTTAAGCGGATTTAGGTTTGTAGTATTTCGAGGCATGAATTACATCAAGCGGATTTAGGTTTGAAGTGAAATCTTCTAGTCGGCATTGAAATGCAAGCTCTCCTATATAATATTCTAGTCTGCAATGAAATGCAAGCTCTTCTGTAATATTCTGGGAAGCACAAGGAAGGTATTCAAGGTTATGTTTTTGGTTGTTTTTTTGTGCCATTCAAACCCTACAGTGAATTAAGTGCACAAGTTTCTTATATAATTCTTATTTATTTAATTTGTTTTTCAATATGGGTGATTCACCACAAATATCAAAACCTTTCAAGGGGAGGCCTCGCAAAATAACCTTAAATAATCTTTATGAACACATAGAATTATTGGAAAAACATAGAGAAGAGAGAGAAGCCAAACTTAATTATAAGCAATACTTGACAATAAGTTTAGATCCTTAGAAAACAAGATTCAAACACAAATAGACAATAGAATATTAGGGTTGAAGACTCAGTTGCAAAAAATGGAAGTTAAATTACCAAAAAAAAAAAACCAAGAAAAAAAGCAATCAACCCAGGAGAGGCTGCATAAAATCATAATCTAAGGAACAAAATTAAAGAGCTACAAGAAAAGTTAATCAACAATTTGACCCTAAATAGTTTGAAAAGTAAATTGGATATCAAACCCATCGAAGAGGAGTTGAATAAGCTCATAGAGTTAGACCATGACTGTAACAAAAGAACCCTAAACCTCATATTTTTGGTACAAAAGAGCATAAAGATGAGGACACACTAGCAATAGTCAAGGACGAACTAAAAAATAAATCACAAATTGAAACAACTTGCCTCGTAGAAGCAAAGAGGCTGGGCAAAATAATCGAACATAAATATAGCTTGATTCGTGTTTAGGTAAGTTCTAGTGACCATAAATATGGCATACTCGATAAATATATAAGCTTAAAAGGGTTAAGAATATTTATAAATGAAGACCTCGTTCCAAAAGACCAAGTTGAATCAAGGAAAGAAGTTCAAAAGGTAAAATAAGCCATGAAATAAGGAAAATGGGCAATAATTACGAATCGAAAAGTTATTATTAGAAATAAAGACCAAAAAGATAATAATAAAAAATAATTCGGGACACTTTGGATCCTCTCTTGGAACTATTTTGGCTTCCCATGGAAGAAAGGGCCTACATCAAGTTGGATCCTAAGTGAAATTGATTTTATATTTTTTCTTGAAATTTGGGAGCATGAAGAATCTAAGGTCCCTCACATAGAAGAATTTGTATCATGGTCAACATGGAACAAGAAATCCTTCCACAAAGGAGTTGGAAGCATAACTTGTCATGTAAAAACAAATATTTCTGCTTGCGCTTGACTTCATAAAAAAAACCCTCTCCATCGGTATATATGGATGGAGATTTCAAATATTAATGCGAAGATGATTTATATAGGATTATGTTATTTTGCACCTACTAATTCCAACTTTTATAAGAAAAAATAATCTAGATAAAAAATTGTCCCTACAAAAGCTTAGAACAAGATATTGATAGTCTAAGAAATGAAGGTAGTATCCTTGTGCTAGAAGATTGTAATGTTAAAACTGCAACTAATCAAGTTATTATTTTAAGCAAATGATTCCAACCTTAATCCTCTATGGCTAGATGAGGATGTTGTTTTAACTAACATATACTAAAGAAACTCCGAAGACCCGACCAAGAATTTATTTGGTACTGAGCTAATCAATCTCTACAATTCTAGAGATATAATAATTTGCAATGGTCCAATGAAGTGGTCAAAATCCAACTAGATGACTTGTATTCATGGGTTGGGCAGTTGTGATACCTTGGTTTTGAGTCCTCAGATTAATAATGTATGTTTGTTTATTTGATGAGAGGTCGGAGTGCTTGTAAAGTTGAACAGTCAAAGAGCTTAGCAATGTAATACTTTGAATATTAATAATAATAAAACATTGTTGACTACAAGACGAATAAGGACAGAGTTATAAGGGGCTATGATTCCACTAGAGAGGGGACTAAAGGGGCTAAACCAATTATTATATTGTATTCACCCATCTTGGAATTAGTTGGGAAAGTGTTTACGTGAGCTTCTTGGGGAGGCCACGTGATGCATTATTACATGTAATTATATAAACCATATTTTTTGTTGTTGGGAGGTTCCTCAATTATTACTCACTTCATTCCTCATTCATTCTTGCTCACTTTTGTTCATGGTTTTTGGGATGGAAACGAATTGTTGGAGGTAGATAGTCATTGCTAGTTGGTTGTAGGTATCTACTAGTATTTTCCAGCAAGAAATTAATGCATGTGTGCATGAGAATGATGGCAAACGTGAAAGAACTATCCACAACTTAAAATCCTTGGAGTTTCTAGCACTGAGATCTCCTCGCCAGTAGCACGGGAGCTCAGGAAATAAGTGGAACAAACCAAGGGATTGCATTGCAGAGAAGGGCCTAGGTCATTTATTTGGGTTGTGCGGGCTGGGGGGGAAAGAGAGCTAGCAAACTAGGATTTGTTGTGTGGTTAAGAAAATTGTGAGAGCTTGACAACTGATTGTTGTGTGAAACTTAGAGTCTCCCTAGGCACATGTCTTTGTGGATTCATAACCTTGGATCGGGGGTGGCCTGTTGTGGAGAATTTATATGCAATAGAGATTAAGGTTGGGTGGAACGTCTGATGTTTGTAGCCAACTGGCAAAGTTTTCTTTAAAAGATAAGTTATTTGTGTTTATTGCAAATTATATTTATGTTGTGTATTTATTTTCTCTGTGTTGAGTTTATAATGTGCTTGTTTGTTTAATAATGTTGTGCATGGCACGTCCCGGATGGGGTCACGGGTGGACCGCAATGGGAGACAGATGGAGCTAAGCAACGTCGGGAGCTATTAATCCCTGCCGCCAGCCTCCCGTCTCTCCAGTTTGAATGACCCGCACTCGCTGAGGTTTAATGGAAGTGCGTTGGGCACTCCAAGGAAAGTTAATGAAGCCCTACGCGAACCAGGTTGGGCGTACTTGCACCAGGCTTGCAGTCACCTCGACCTCCATGGCTCCCGCCCACATCAACTCGCCTGGCTCTATGAAGGCATGGGCATCGAACCGATCTCTCATTCCTCCTCTACCTTGTGCCCGACTACTCCTTGGCCTTCTCTTCGTCCTGGGATCGACTGTTCCCTGGAACTCCCACAACATTTTCACCTTGTGCCTACATTTTTGGTCGCCCATGATCATCCCTCCATTTTTGCCTTACCTGAACACTCGCAACATGCCCAGAGAGAGGGGCAAGTCTAGGAGAGGTAAGTTGTACTACAACGCCTTCACCAAGCGCAATCGACTCCCCCCCTCTCAGCTTGCCCTCATAATCACCAGTCATCTCGACCAGCGCCATAACCAGCCTCAGCAAACCCAGTCCCCCACCCCAACTCCCACCAATGACCCTGGTAGCGGCTCATTCAGGGAGGAAATTATCCCTCCCGATAAATTTTCCCCTTCGCCTAGCGCCCACTCTCCAGACCATTTCTATGGCACTGCAGAATGCGTGGTGGAGGAAGAAATTCCTCCTAGTTGGCAAGTGGCAACTCCTTTGACTGCAATGGCAGCAGTGGAAGTAGTGGATGTAGATTTGGATGCAGTGCACACAGTGGATGCAGTGGACGCATATATGACGGAGGAGCCGCCTCCTCCCACCTCAATTCAACTTACAGACGAGCACCTTCAGCTCATCTTCGAGTTGCGGTAAAAAATGGATGACCAGGCTCATATTCAGAACTTCCTAGGTCAACGTCTAAACCTCTTGCTTGACGCGATGACAGCTGCTCCTGCTAACAATTGGTGCCCAACTTGTGGACAATGTTTGTCCCAGCCTACAATGCCCAAGGACGATCGAGGCCGAGCTAGGTCCCCCAGGTTTATGGTTTTATTTTGGTTCATTTAATTTTGTAAAGAATTAAAATTCTTTGTCAAGCTATGTAAGACAGTTGGCCATGGCCACTGTTCAGTTGATCATTCTGATCTCTTTTGTCAATTATAGTNCCGAGCTAGGTCCCCCAGGTTTATGGTTTTATTTTGGTTCATTTAATTTTGTAAAGAATTAAAATTCTTTGTCAAGCTATGTAAGACAGTTGGCCATGGCCACTGTTCAGTTGATCATTCTGATCTCTTTTGTCAATTATAGTTACAGTTGCAGTCACAGGTACACTTGATTTTTGATAGCCACCTATCCTGGTTTCCCAGCTCTGGTGGGGCAAGTGGCAAACTCTTGTTTTTGTATAGACATGTACATATGTGAATATCAATGTAGTGTTATTTTATTTACAAAAAAAAAAATGTTGTGCATGGCACGAGAACACATTTTTTTTTGTAGATATGCATGTTTCTCGATTATTGCATGTGCATTGTATCATGTTTCTTGATTATTAAAAATTCAGAAATTGCCCCAGAAGGTGAATTTTGTAGGTACTTGGGCAATGGGTAAGTCACATATTGCTATCAGAACATCAATTGTAGTGCTTGAGTTGTATGACCCAACACATAGGCAAGATTGAAAATTATTTAGCAAAGGTCGAGCCAGAAGGTGTGTGGGTGGCCAAAGAGCAATTCTGGAAAATATGTATTTTGAGAATTTTGGAAAAAATAGATTTTTTTGTATAGTGATGTCAGTGATGACGTGAATGTCATGTGGCAGTGGTGATGTGGAATGCCATGGTGGCAAGGNAAGGTGTGTGGGTGGCCAAAGAGCAATTCTGGAAAATATGTATTTTGAGAATTTTGGAAAAAATAGATTTTTTTGTATAGTGATGTCAGTGATGACGTGAATGTCATGTGGCAGTGGTGATGTGGAATGCCATGGTGGCAAGGCCACTGTGGCAGGCTTGAGTGGTGATGTAGTGCCACAACAAGCGAGGTGGTGGACCATACCATAAGTGGTATCATAATTATTTGTTGGCGGTTTCGCAATGTTCCAAAATTCTCTGAAAATGAATACGAGGACAACACATACATGATGTGGATTGGTGGTATTGGATACTTTTGCGCCATTAACCTCCCTCCACTCTGTGCTTTGATATCATTCTGCGTCATCGATCAACTCCAATCCTCTGCCATTTAATCTAAGGAGTGGGCATGTGGTGCACCGAAGGTAAAGGTGCAAGATGGGATTCATCCATCACTATAGCCAGTGGATGGTTTCCATGTGGTAGTCGGGTACAGGTGGGGCCCGTATTATTAAATAAAATAAAGAAAAGAAAAGGGGAAGGAAGAAGAAGAAAGAGAGAAGAGAAAGGTAAGGGAAAGAAATAAGAGATAAGGAAGAAAGGAGGATGATGAGGCAAGGGCAAGGTGGAAGAAAGGATGGTGTGGCATCACCTCAGGGTACCATGTGGACCCAAGGTGCCACATCAATAGATTGCCATAGAGGTAAATGAGAGCCTGTGTTTAAAAAAAAAGTTTGTAGCCAAAATCATATTTTGGCCATAATAGGAGTATAATAACCCTAGATTGAGATGATTTTTTTTGGTTATGTCCACAATGATGAAGGCGACAAAAGTGTCAGTGAGGGCCATTGATCATTTCTACTTAAATTTTCTAGAAAGTCCAAAATAGTGGTTTTTAAAGATTTGGGTCCTACTTAGTGATTGGAACCCAGATAAAGATGAAATTTTCACAAAGAGTTTAAAAAGCATGCATGAAAATACATAGTTGGGATTCAGGCAAAATTTAAAAGGATTTGTATTGGACATGCCAAAACAGGAAAAATACACTATTTCATGCCACTTTTGGGGGATTTTGGGGATTTTTAAAGGAGGAAAAGGGACCCCATATCACAAAACATATTTTTTTTTATCTAATCAACATTTTATATACTCATCAATCCATACAACTTTGATTTAGTGAAGCTTTTCCAGAAATGCTTGGTTTGGAAGATAGCTAGTTTTGCTAAAAATTCTAAGTTTAGAGAAATTGTAAAAATGACAAAGTTGTGAGTTCTAGATTGTTGTAGAATATTACTGGGGCAATTGATTAATAATCTGAAAGTTGTTGTCTATTCACCATCATGAATATTATCAGTGTTCAATATAACAAAATTCATGGTTCTTGATGGATTTTCTTATGCATTTGACAAAAGTTGGCCTCCTAATCAAATTGCACTAGTGGAGAAAGTGCATAAATGGGGCGAAAATTACTTCTTTCAGAAAGCCATCACTTTTAGCTCAAAGATCGGATCCAAGCATAAGAATAATCATTATAAATATGACTCGGAGGATAATAATCCTAAGGGATTATAATTTGGAGGAGTGTGATAGGATTCTTCATAAATTGAGAAGAAGGACCTATAGAATTAATTGAAAAAATTGTTATAATATGAATAGTTATAACAAAAATGGTTGTTTAGACATTTTGCAAAATTAGGGGTATAAGCATATCAATTCAAGCTCAGAAATGCAGATCATAAACATGGAGGATGCACAAATAACCTATAGTCAAGAGAGGGAAGATAACAAAATTGGTAGAGACTATGAGGAGTTTGAGAATGGAAGTGCAAAGTTATAGGGATGATAATGAGAAGATAATGAGATCTCAAGAGGAACAAAATCAAATAAATACTTAGTTGTTGCAAAGTCTAAACCAGCTACAAAGATAGGTGAAGAATGGTTCAAACTCAAGACATGAGGAATAAGGAAGACCTCGTGCAAGGAAAGTTAACTACAGAGGATCCAACCACTCAAGAAGTGTTAGTGGAGCTCACAAACAACATTACTCACCTACTCATTCAACTAAGAATTTATTGTTGAACGTATGCTTATATTGAGAGTGGGGGGTGAATCAGTTTAAGATGCTTTTTACCTCAAATGAGCATTCATCAATAACTCATTAACTTTAAAACAGTAAATGCATGTAAACTCAAATCACGGTACATAGAGTTTGATTTGGAAACCCTCGTGTGAGAAAACCGCAAAAACTTATCTTTCTAAATGTCTATAGCCGCCAACCTATCGTTACAAAACTTGTAGGCACCAACCTACTAGAGACATCAATCTTTTCAACTGAGCACCAACTCAACGAGATAGTGTGCAGGCACTGATCTCTTCAACTAAGCACCAACTCAACAAGATATTGTGTAGGCACCAACCTATTGGAGACACCAATATCCTCACCTGAGCACCAACTCAATAAGACCTGTATAGGGTGTTGTGAACACAATATATATAATAATAAATGTAAATACATTACAAAATATGAATAATAATTATTAATCAGTGGTTAATGATTAAAAATGAATAGACACTTCCCTGATGAAAGGTCGTGACTCTTGATGGAAGGGCACCCCTGCATGGGTATATAAGTCCCTCATTCTCATTGTAATAGACATAATATTTATTCTCTTATACATTTATATATTATTTATTATCCTCGTGGATATTTTTTTATTCCAAGTATTTTGGATATTTTACTCGTAAGACAGATTTGGTTATTACATTTGTGTGAGCGAACTTTGTGTTGGGTATGTGTTATATTCTTTGCATGTGTGTGTGTGGGCGCATCAGATTCGGCCACTGCGTTTGACGATCCCTCTAGTAGTGCTCTTTGTGTTGGGTGCACCGGGCGCTTTCCTAGGGGGGTCCCAAAGGGGGGGCAGGTATGCCCCTCCTAGTTACGCGCAACATTCGGCACCGAGCGATAACCCGAGGCAGCGCCCCGAAATTT
Organism: Picea sitchensis; assembly: GCA_010110895.2. Taxonomy (NCBI): domain Eukaryota; kingdom Viridiplantae; phylum Streptophyta; class Pinopsida; order Pinales; family Pinaceae; genus Picea; species Picea sitchensis. The sequence goes on along the minus strand of SNQJ01S0015004.1, from coordinate 61,001 downwards.
TTTTTTGAGCAGTTTTTGCTATTTTTTAGCGGATTTTGCTATTTTTAGCGGTTTACTAAATTAATCATGGATTAAGGGATTAGGGTTTTGGTATCTACGGAATACCTAAAAGCATTGTATATATTGTATGGTGAATGGTGAAATTCAAGATAATGAACATAAGAAAGGTTTTCCCGGTTGAGGGTTTTCAGTATAAAATCTTTGTGTACTCTGTGTATGAGCCATTGATTAAATTATATTTTTCTTAAGAATCTATATGCATTGCTTTACTTCACAGGTTTAAAACTTACACTTTGTTCGTCTCATTTGGTATCAGAGCGACATCTAATCTCAGCCTTTGACCATCTGACCTTTGGTTAAAATTATGTTGTCTTTGGCAACATATCTATTGGTTGTTGCCCGCAACTACAATACTTCTAGAGTTGGTCCGAAAAATCTGGTCCTTGACCATAATTGGCCCTTAGCCATTTAAAGCCTAAAATTTCCCTGCAATTTCCATGCATAATACAATATTGAAGAAAAATAAACTATTACCAAAAGATAAAAAGTTAAAAGGAAAAAAAATTAAAAAAGAAGTAAAGAGATTCCTTCTACCTTGCATTGACAAGAATATTGAAAAAAAAGAAAGTGTAAAAGAATGGTTTAAACTACCACAAATTTTCCGGTAAATTCAAGCTCTCTTACTTCAACACAAGAATTAAATGTCTCTATTATGGAAATTCACTTACAAGATTTTTTTGAACAAGAAGTTTAGTTGCCATATATATATATATATGAAAAAAGAAAAGAATATATTTTTTCCTATTATAAAGAAAAATAAAAGAATAAAAAAATAAATTATTACCAACTAGTTCATACATCAATATCCAACATTTACAACCGTGCAACCACAAGTTATTATGTACAACGTTTTTTCATACAATTTTAAGTGCAGTAACTCTATTGTTCATTATATAAATCCATACAATTTGTCACCGTTTAACAAAAAGTCATGACCTTTGTTAAAACAAAAGAAAAACAAATTAATTAACTTCTAGGTTATATTAATTTTAAAAAGTGGAAAATATACAGTGAAAAATATAAAAGGAGGATATATAATAAAAAAGTCAAAAGTTTTAATTAAAAAAAAGGTCGTTTTAAAAGTTCACAAATTTTGTAAGTTAAGGAAGCAATATAACTAAAAGAGTTCTTTTGAAAAATGTGAAGGTAATATTAAATTATTTGTCATTGATTAAGGGAAAAAAAAGAGAAAAAAAGATTAAGTGAATATAAAAGTACTCTTGGTAAAGTATAAGAAAATATTCAAAGTTTTTAAACTCTATATATAAAAAGAAGAATTATCAAGGATTATTTTTTTAAAAGAGTATAAATGAATATTAGAGGAAGATATCTATTAAGTCAAGAAGTTTAAGTCTTATTATTATTAAAGAGATATTATAATAATTATAAGGTCAATCCAAATTAAAAAATGGATTTTATGGAAGGAATATTTTCTGGTAAAAATCATCTAATTAAATGCATCAAATTATTGATATTTAGAGGAAATATTCAAGAAAAAGAAATTAGCATCCGCATTTACCTAGATAAGAAGAAAAATCACATCACTATCGATTTGGTGAATCAATTAATAATTCCAAAGATAAGTGTAATCGAAACAAAAGACCTTTTTGGCAATAAATATGACATAAAGGACTTATCGTTGACACTCGAAGATTATAAACTCGTATCGAATTTTGAGGTTACACCTTGGTTAGAGACATTGGGTAGCTTAATATTAAACTTTGAGAAAAATATTTTAATGTTTTCTTACAAGAAGAAAAAAATAACATTACATGACGTCTCAGTGAAGTTCAGATTCAGTATCTACATCAAAAGATCTCGATCAGATATCCAAAATGCTACTTTCGGATAAACAACAGTCAATACTTGAGATCCAAAAAGAGTGTGACAAAATTATCATAGATAAAGATGCAAATATTTGTCGTCCAAAGAACCATAATCAAAGTTTGGTTACACAAATCAAGAAGTTGAAAAACGAGAAGAAATCACAAAAGGAAAGGTTAGAACAATTTTACAGTAACGAAACAACGACCAATGAAGAAACAATACTTGAACCTATTGAAATCGAGAAGCTTCCAGTTAAAAAAAAACAGACCTCAAAGAAGGGAATAAATATCGATCTAGTTGAATTACCAATAGTATCAAGAGTTGAAGAGAGATCCAACAAACAAGATTCAAAAGAGATTCGGGTGCCTTATCGTCATCCGAATCACAAGAGTCATTACGACCAACAACAAATTCAAGAGGAATATAAACAATGTTCTTTTTACCGACAACTAAACTACAACGTTGTAAAGGAACAAAGACAAAATCGACAACTTGTATGGAAGCCTGAAATGAGAAGCCTTGTCAGAACAATCGATAATCAAACAATTCCAATGAAGGTAGATTTGGGATGGGTCTATAAATGTCCAATTATGTAGAAGATCGAATTAGGGTGGGAAGAGTCTTTTACAATTCGACAGTTTTGCTCAACGCTCAGAAGATCTTATCGTTTCAAGTCCTCAACGATCACTAATTCAGGATTAAAAAATCAAGAGACAATATTACAAGCCAGAGCAAGAGATGAGTGTTCCATAAGTATGCTTTGAGGACAAAGAATTTTTAAGGGGAAGGTAATGTTATGAACACAATATATATAATAATAAATGTAAATACATTACAAAATATAAATAATAATAAATAATCAATAGTTAATGATTACTAATGAATAAACACTTCCCTGATGAAAGGTCATGTCTCTTCATGGAAGGGCACCCGTGCGTGGGTATATAAATCCCTTATTCTCATTTTAATAGACATATTATTCATTCTCTTATACATTTATATATTGTTTATTATCCTCGTGGATATTTTTATATTCCAAGTATTTTCGATATTTTACTCGTAAGGCAGATTTGGTTATTACATTTGTGTGAGCGAACTTTGTTCGTCTCATAGGGACTAATATAATATATTCATAGCCATAATATTGTTGACTTCACCTGCATGATTCATACTTCATGTATTTCACGACATCATAATACCCTTAACTTTCATGCTCCAATGCCTTTCCTTGCTTCATACCCTAGACATAGCTTCAAACACTAATCAAATTTAGCCGTCATGCCCTAGCGAACCTCATAGCATCATTCTCATAATACAATTACAGACTACAACATCACAACCTCAAAACAACACACTTTGTAACATCATAGACCTTAATCCTTCACAGTGCACCCTTAAAACTCCAAGAAAACTCCTTGTGCGCACCTTTGGACCCCAAGAATACCCCCAAATCCTCTTGTGCACCTCAAATCTCTTTTGTGCACTTATTCTTGCTCTTTTTGCTTGGATACACTTCAAATGTGCACATATATCATGTATTTATAGTGTTTATGCCTTCACTTACAAGGCCGACTTGTAAAACTGGTTGGGCCAACCTATAATTTTTGGTTGGGTCGACTTGATAGAATCTTTCATATCTCCTCATTCCTATGGAATTAGAGGGAGTGTCATATACTATTAGAAAGGTCTCATAATAAAATTGTCAACCATATATCTTATGCTCCCATTTGAGCTAGGTCTTCAGAGTAAAAAGGCTTTCAATGATAGGGTATCCAAACTGAGCATCAAAAATCCAAAAGCAATATTTCCAACAATCTGCATCGTGCAATCTTTATCTTGGACATTTATAGTCTCCCCCTATCTTTGACATCGATGACAACAATATTTCCAATAATTTTATGTCTTTGAAGAGTCAAGGAGTAGCCCAAAAGTGTCTCATGTTAGGCACAAAAAAAAAAGATATGAGTTGGACAACTTGCAAGGAGATCTTATGAAGCTTAAGCCACCAACCTTTGATGGTGAAAATAGAAAGGGAGATGATGTTGAAACCTGGTTGCTTGGAATTAGAAAGTATTTTCAAATGCATAGCTACTCATCTAACCTAGAAGCCAAGATTGCCATATACCATTTGCATGGAAAAATATCTATGTGGTGGGATCAATTGAAGCAAGTCAAGTGCATTTATGAGAAAAACATTTCTTGGAAGCAATTCAAGAAATACTTCCAGCAATAGTATCTTTCGGAGCACTGTTATGAAAAGAAGATGCAGGAGTTCTTTGAACTTGAGCTAGGGAGCATGACCACATAAGAATATGAAAAGAAGTTCTTGGAGTTGCTAAGGTATGTAAGTTTTTTCAAGGAGGAGAAGGTGAAAATACAGAGGTTTCTAAGTGGGTCGTTGACGGGTGCCTAAATTGGCATAATTTTAGCACCTGTCTAGTACCTTTTTCCTTATCATTTTCCACCGATCATTTCCTTTTTGATACCTTCCTTATCCAATTTTGTCCCACTTTTCATCAAGGTATGAATCTTTTCCCACATGTCATTTTTATGTGGTTCTTACATATTTCTTAAGGAACTTGTTATTTTTCGTGCACTAACATTGCTAAACAAGAGAAATTATAGTGGTTGTCTTATAGTAGCTGCAATTCCTCTCTATTGTTGTGACTCTGAGCACAACACAATTGTCACAAATCTAATTTCACTCTTTGTTGTTGCAACTCTGAGTACAAAGTCTGCCAACACAACAGTCAACATTACAATTGGAAATTAGGGAACATTCCTCACATAGGAAGGTGAGAGGAGGCAAGTGGACAACCAAAAGAGAAGTTATTTTGTTAACCAATTGTTGCTTAGTTGATCCAAGTCAGCAAATGCCCGATCTCTACTAAAATTCAAAAATACCAATGTAAATGAATGAACAACCTGATTCTCATGGTTGTCCGTCCGTCCCTTTGTGTTATTTTAAACATCAGTTGTACTGTATAAGAACCACAACTTCCCTGGAGCTTGGGGGGAATTATTCTGGCAATAACATTTGGTTGTTATTGTAAATTTTAGACTTTTGCAATATGATTCCTTTTCTTCTCGTGTTTGTGTGATAGTGTGTTGAGTACTTGTGTTATTTTGATTTTATATCCCAGTGCCTTGTCTAAGGGGGCAGGGCCCCCTCCTTAGTTAGGTACTTCCTGTAACATTAGGATTAGGATTTAGCATTTCAATTATGTTCGTTTAATTATGTAGTTGTTTCATTTCTTAATCCGCTACAATTCTAGATTTCGTAGAACAACTAATTGCAATTTGTGTGTGGTTAATGATTAGTTTCCTTGTGTCGTGAGTCCTACAATCTTAAGCTGCAACTTGACGTTGATTCGATTTTTGTAAGTTTGTAATCACAGACGTTGATGCAACTCCTGTTGCTTCCATTCACATTGTTGTAGCCTTCGTGTTGTAGCACCGTTGTTGCATTTCACATTGTTGTAGCTTTTGTGTTGTAGCTTCATTGTTGCAACTCATGTCATTGTAACTTTTGTGTTGAAAATCCACTTGCAACTTTACTCCATTTTGTTTTCTCTTAGATTTGTGACAACTTCATTCCTTAACAACCTGGGATTGATATTATTGGTTTTGTTAATTAACATTGAAAGTACGAACATGTAATTGTTACAGCAAGACAAGATCATCATTTTACTTGAGCAAGTCACCATTAGATGTCAACACAACTTTACTTTCCACAAGTGTGATTTACTTTCCGTCAATGTGATTTATTTTTCACAAGTGTGGTTTATTTTTCGCAAGTGTGGTTTACCTTCTGTAAGTGTGATTCATTTTTCGCAAGTCTGATTTTCTTTTCCTACAAGTGTGATATTTATTTTCCTACAATTTGAGAAGTAGGATAGCTGGTGACTTCATTAAGTATCTTGAAATCTCGACTTGTGACATTCAAAGTACTACAACTGCTTAGCGATTGCAATGCTACACTTTCATATACGGTGCACGACAGTTCGTAAGAGAGATATGACTTCAGATTGATAATTAAATGCACAACTCTTCAGTTTCTCACTAAGTTAATTCGGAAGTAATTGAAAAGTTCGTCAGCTGCCATCTTTTTACAAAGACAAATTCAATTTGATGAGCCCAGAATTTTGGCAGAGACTATTAGAAAATCCAAGTACTTGTATGAGCAAGGCAAAGGAATATAGACTTTTCTAAAGTCTTGGAAGGACAAGAAGAAGGAGAAACCATATTAGAGAAGGAAGGGATTCAAATCTCCTTTCAATAGAAACAGTCCTAACACATATCAACAAAATCATTATGCTAGGAATGAATTCAAGATGGAAGACTCCTTGAGAAAAAAGGGAAGGTTACCAATCAAATGTTGGGGTTGTAAAGAAGATCTCTTGTACAAAGATCGCCCTCATAGAGAAGACAAGATGAGGACATTGTACAACATTTAGGAGGCTACTATAGTGAAAGACATGGGTAGAATTATTACAATAATATATGTTTCCCTGGAATATCGACAAATAGAGCATCACCCTCATATGATTGAGGTGAAAGGTAAGATTATAAATCATCTTGTTATTATTTTAATTGATTCAGGAGCAATCCATAGTTACATCGATCCTAAAGTAGTGGACATATTTCATTTGATGAAAAGTAAGCTTGAAAGATGATGGTTGGTTCAACTAGCCAATGGAACCAAAAGAAGAATCAATGAGAATGTTAGAGGTTGTCCAATAGACCTGAATGGAATGAATATAAATGTTGATTTGAATATAATACCATTAAGATCTTATGATATCCTAATCAGAATGGATTGGTTGGAAACGCATCGTGTTGTCCTAGATTGCCATAACAAGACATTTACATGTCTCGATGAAAAAGGAAAGCAAAGCATTGTGTAAGGAATTCCAAGACCCATTTTTATAAGGGATATTTAAGCCTTACAAGTGAAGAGATGTTGCAGGAAATGATGTTAATTGTATGCAACTCGTGTGGAGGAGCCAGACAAGACCAAAGAGCCAAGTATTGAATATTTTTTAGTATTGCAAGAGTTTGAGGATGTATTAAAAGAAATACAAGGATTTCCACCAAAGAGGGATACAAATTTCTTTCTTGATTTAGTATATGTAGCTGCCTCAATGTCCAAGGCTCCTTACAGAATCAATACACCATAATTAAAAGAATTGTAAATGCAATTAGAAGAGTTGTTGAAGAAAGGGTACATATGCCCAAGTGGATCACCTCGGGTAGCACCGATACTTTTTGTGAAGAAGAAGAATGGAACATTGAGGTTGTGTATTGATTTTAGATAGTTGAACAAAGCCACTATGAAGAACAAATACCCTCTATCCAGAATTGATTACCTCTTTGATCATTTAAGAGGAACAAAGATATTTTCAAAGATAGACTTGAGATCAAGGTATCATCAAGTGAGAATCATGAAGAAGACATTAGTAAGATAACTTTTAGAACTAGGTATGTGTTAGGATATCTAGACACTTAGGATCTAGTTAAGATCTACTTGGTCTAATGTGTCATTAGGTAAAAGTGTGTTTCTTTAGTATGCATTAATATGCATTTGTAGTTAGGAAATCCGACGGTCACGATATGTTCCCGACATAGAGTGATCTGACGGTTCATACTCTCCTCGATCTTAATGGCCATTGATCCGTGGCTTAACACCCGATTGGTCCATGATCTCTATTTAAAGAGCA
>SNQJ01S0015004.1:40894-53344 GCA_010110895.2 Picea sitchensis | reverse complement strand
TGATCCGTGGATTAACACCCGATTGGTCCATGATCTCTATTTAAAGAGCATGGAGGGTCATTTGCCGATGATCGATTGTGAGAAACTCTCTTGTAAAATCTATCTTTAATCTTTTTCTTTTGCATTAATAAACTGCTCCAAGTGGCCGCGTTGGCTGGGGCCGTGGATGTTTCCCCGTAGGGGTTTTATCACGTGAAAACATTGGTGTGTTGATCTTTGATCTGGTTATGTGAGTGGTTACTGAATGTGTTCATCCTCTATTGGAACACCTGTGTTGTGCAGTAAATTGAATGAAAACTTCGCTCTTAAAAATATAACATCGGAAGAAGCTTAGACTAAAATTAAACTAGATGTAAGTCACTTCTGTGTATTTGGTAGTATAGCATGGGCTCACATTTCTGATGAGAAAAGGAAAGCATTGTAGCCTAAAAGTGAGAAGTGCATATTTGTTGGTTATTTTGAAGATGTCAAAGGTTATAGACTTTTTCAACCACATTGAAATGAAATTATTATTAGAAGAGATGTTAAATTTGATGAAAATATCTTGGTCTGTGAGCCTAATTCGGCGTTTGTGCCTTCTTTTGTTCTGGTTTCTTCTTCAGATGATGACAGTGAGGATGAAAATCCACCTCTGCCTCCTCACCTTCATCCAAACGAGTCCTTTGAACTTGAACTAGCACTAGCTCCACCGCTTCCTAGATGGGTCCGTTCAACACGAGAAGCACCTGGTGATCTTGTCGGTGATCCTTCATATTAGCCTCAGACACGTTCACAGTTCCAACAAGCCACTTCTCTTTTGGCTCAAGTTTCAGAAATTCATGATCGAGAGACATTTGTAGAAGCTTCTGGTCATTCAAATTGGGATATAGCAATGAATGAAGAGTATCGTTCTTTAATGGCAAATGATACTTGGGATCTTGTACCTCTTCCAAAAGGAAGAAAACTTGTCAGATGTAAATGGGTCTACAGAACTAAGTATGCATAAGATGGAAGTGTTGAAAGACACAAGGCTCGATTAGTTGCCAAAGGATTTTCCCAAGTTGAAGGAATTGACTATAATGAAACCTTTGCCCTTGTAGCAAAAATGAATTTCATCCGTCTTTTTCTTGCCCTTGTTGCCTCACATAAATRGGAGGTCCATCAGATGGATGTTAAATCGRCCTTCTTGCATGGAGAATTGCAAGAAGAAATATACATGGAACAACCTCTTGGCTATGTCCAGAATGACTCTAGCCTTGTTTTTCGCCTTAAGAAATCTCTTTATGGTCTCAAGCAAGCTCCCCGAGCTTGGTATGCCAAAATGGACAACTTTCTTATTGCCACTAGATTCTTTAGATGTCATTCTGATCCTAATGTCTATACCAATAAAGTAGGAAGCCATATCATAATCCTTATCCTTACTGGTAGTGACTGAAAACTTTTAAAGCATGTGAAAACCAACCTTAAGAAGAAATTTGAAATGATAGACTTAGGATTTTTGCACTATTTCCTTGGCCTCCAAGTTTTGCAAATCAATGAAGGAATTTTTCTTTCCCAGTCTAAATATGCTTGTGACCTTCTTCGTTGATTTCACATGGATGATTGTAAACCAGCCCCTTCTCCCTTCCAGTCTGGAGCCAAGCTTACTGCCACTTGTACTTCTCTTGAAGTTGATGCCACCCTGTACCGTCAGTTAGTTGGTAGCCTCTTATACTTTACTCATACATGTCCTGATCTTTCCTTTGTTGTTGGTCTTGTTGCCTGGTATATGAAAACACCCCATGAAAGCCACTGGAAAGCATCTAAAAGGATACTTCGCTATGTCTATGGTACAACTCAGTTTGGGATACATTACAGTTCAGGGGGGACTCCTTTATTGGTTGGTTTCACTGATTCAGATTGGGCCGACGACCTTGATGATCGGAAGTCTATTGCAGGTTATGTTTTCAACCTTGGTTCAGGACCTGTCACTTGGGCATGTAAGAAAGAAAAGGCTATTGCACTTTCTATAGCAGAAGCAGAGTATCGAGCAGTGGTAAATGCAAGTCAGGAAGCCTTGTGGCTTCGACAGATCCTTTCAAAGTTTGGATTCCAGCAGCAACATCCGACCAACCTTTGGTGCGACAATCAGAGTGCCATCAAGATCGCTAAAGACCCAGTTCAACATCAACATAAAAAACACATCAAGCTACACATGCACTTCATTAGAAAGATCATTCATGGTCAAGTTATTAAAGTGCTCTTTTTCCCTACAAAAGATCAAGTTGCATACATTTTCACAAAGTCTCTTACAAAAGCGAAGTTTTCCAAACTTTGATCTATGTCAGGAGTTCAGGAAGTTGTCATTAAGGGGGGATAGGCTCTAATGCCTCCTTCCTTCTCCTATTATGTCACCATTGTAAATTCTTCAATCCTATCTCAAGTTGTTCTTAAGGGGGGATGTTATGATATTTAGACACTTAAGTGTTAGTTAAAATCTACATGGTCTAATGTGTCATTAGGTAAAAGTGTGTTTCTTAGTGTGTTTCTTTAGTATGCATTAGTAGTTAGGAAATCCGACGGTCACGATATGTTCCCGACATAGAGTGATATGACGGTTCATACTCTCCTCGATCTTAATGGCCATTGATTCGTGGCTTAACACCCGATTGGTCCATGATCTTTATTTAAAGAGCAAGGAGGGTCATTTGTCGATGATCGATTGTGAGAAACTCTCTTGTAAAATCTCTCTGTAATCTTTTTCTTTTGCATTAATAAACTGCTCCAAGTGGCCCTGTTGGTTGGGGTCATGGATGTTTCCCCGTAGGGTTTTTACCACGTGAAAACATCGGTGTGTTGATCTTTGATTTGGTTATGTGAGTGGTTACTGAAGGTGTTCATCCTCTGTTGGAATACTTGTGTTATCAAACAGTATGGAAATTATGAATTTGTAGTGGTGCCATTTGGACTGACCAATGCACCAACTATATTTATGTGCTTAATGAATGGCATATTCAGAAACTATCTAGATAAGTTTGTCATTGTGTTCTTGGATGACATACTTATTATTCCAAGTCAAAGGAAGAACATGAGCATCATTTGAGTGTAAGTTTTAAACCTATGAATTAAAGCATTGCATATAGATTCTTAAGCAAAACAAAATTTAATCAATGGCTCATACACAAAGATTTTATACCGGAAACCCTCAACCGGGAAAATCTTTCTTATATTCATTATCTAGATTTTCACCATTTACCATACAATATATACAATGTTTTTAGGTATTCCGTAGATACCAAAACCCTAATCCTTTAATCCAGGATTAATTTAGAAAACCACTAAAAATAGTAAAAACCGCCCAAAAAAAAATTCAGGGCGCTGCCCTGAATTCTACGCATAACCAGGGGGGGACATACCTGTGCCCCCTGGGACCCTCCTAGGAAAGCGTCCGACGTACATGACACAACCGATACTACTAGAGGGATCGTCAGACATAGTTGTCGAATCTGACGCGCCAACACACACACATACACATGCAAAGAATATAACACATACCCAACATTGAGATTGGTGCTACAAGTTCTAATGGAGCATCAATTGTATGCCAAGCTAAGAAAGTGCTCTTTTTACCAAGAGAAGATCCATTATTTGGGGCACATCATTTAAGAATAAGGCATAACAGTGGATCTAGAGAATATTAAAGACATTAGAGGATGGCCAACACCAAAGAATGTTTCAGAGTTCAGATCTTTTATGAGATTAGTTGGATACCACATAAGGTTTATAACGAGATTCTCTAAGATTGCTCATCCCGTCACTTATTTACAAAATAAGGGAATTAAGTTTGAATGGACAACAAAGTGTAAAGGAAATTTACATTTATTGGAGGAGTTACTTGCTAGTGCATCTATTTTGAAGATTGTTTATCTTAAGAAATTTTTTATGGTATGCACATATTCATGCAAAGAAAGACTTGGTGGAGTCTTCACTTAGAATGTACATGTCATTAGTTATGAGTCCATAAAGCTTAAAGAACATGAGTTGAATTATGTCACGTGTGATTTGGAACTTGCTGCCATAGTTCATGCATTGAAGATGTGGAGGTACTACTTAATGGGGAAGAAATTTGAATTGAGGACAGACCATAGTGGTATGAAATATATGTTTGAACAACCAACTTTAAATGACATGAAAACAATATGGCTAGAATTTTTAAGTGAGTATGACTTTGACATCAAACATATTGAAGGAAAATAAAATAAAGTTGTTGATGCACTCAACATAAGGGTACATATCATGCATGCTACAACCATTAGTGTGCATAGTTCAAAATTTAAAGAGTAGAATTTTAGATGTTATTGTTACATACCAACATTAACTACAAGTGAAAGAAATCCTATGATAGGAAGATGCACAACATAAATTTAAAGAATATATGATGAAAGATGGTGTAGTTATGCATAAAAACAAAATTCATGTTCTTAATTCCAGAGAACTAAGGAAGTTGGTGTTAAAATAAATGCATAATGTTCCATATGTTAGGTATCTCGGTTACTAGAAAACAATTGCAACAATAAGAAATCAATACTTTTGGCTAGGAATGAAGAAAGACGTTAATGATTACATTGTCAGGTGTATGGAATGTTAAAGAGTGAAGGCTAAACATAGACACTCATTATGTTTTCTACAACCATTGCCAATCTCAGAGTAGAAATGGGAAGTAGTAACCACTAATTTTATCACCAAAGTACTCAGGACAACAAGACAACATGATTCAATAATGGTAGCGGTGGATAAATTAACAAAGGTTGCTCACTTTATTCCACTCAAGACCACTCATAAGGTAGCTAATATTGCAAAAATTTACTTGAAGGAAATTGATAGGTTGCATGGAGTACCCAATGCAATTGTTTTAGATAGAGATTCAAAGTTTACTTCAACATTTTGGAGAGGAGTATTTAAGGGATTTGGTACAAGAATGAATTTTAGCACAACATACCATCTACAGTCAGATGGGCAGACAAAAAGAGTCAACCAAGTGATTGAAAACATGTTAAGATTATATGTGATGGATAATACATCTAAGTCGCAAGATTATTTGCATCTAGTTGAGTTTGCCTACAATAATGGGTATCAAGCTTCATTGAAGATGAGCCCAATTGAAGCTCCATATGGTAGAAAATGCAATACTCCAATAATTTGGGACAACCCAACAAACATAGTACTACTTGGGCCAGAATTACTCGAGGAGATGGAAGAGCAGATGGTTAAAGTTAGGGAAAATTTGAAAGCATCACAAGATAGGTAAAAGAGTTATGCAAATAAGAGTAGGACAATTAGAGAATTTAAAGTGGGAGAGCATGTATTTTTGAAAGTGAAGCCCAAGAAGAGCTCATTGAAGTTGGGTAGTGTAACGTACCCTTTCCTTGTTAAGGTCCATTACTTGTGGAAAAACACATTAAAATAAAACAATTTAAGTTAAACAAATTCTTGTAGCTTACTAGCTACAAGAAAACACACAGATTAACCATTTATGATACCATTTAATTAAATGCATCTACACCATTTTAAAACAAGCATGAATGCAACTAATAATTTTGTTGCAACAACATACAAATCATTCTCAACCACAGAGTTAATGCACAACAAATAAACTCATAAATATAACACAGATAAAACACTTTTCTTTCTATAATAGTTGTGCAACCAACTACTTGGGACGAACGTTCCACCCAACCATAGACTTGGTGTTCCAGATCTCAACATCAAATCACCCCAGGTTGGGGTTAGGAATCCACAAAATAGAGTGATCTCTCACTATCCACTCATGGCTCAGAAAAATCCACAACCCACTTTCTCTTCCTATAGTTTTCCTGATTTCCACCCTCTCTCTTTTCCACATACCTGCCCAACCCAAGGAATATACCCCTTCATTGGTCTCAGTCCATCGATTTGTACCATTCCCAATGTACCCCCTTCATTGCTTTTAGTTCATTAGGCTGCAACATTTTTTAATAGAGTCTCTAGCATAGGTGACCGAGGATCTCACTAATGGGACCTCACTGCTAGGAAGATTACTAGGAAATAACCAGCTACAACCTTTTTTGTTGCAGTGTAACTCACATGGGAGTTCACTCTTCAGGCTTGACAACTTGGTTCTTCTACAATGCAACTCCCACACAGGAGTTCACTCTTCAAGCCTGACAACTTGGTTTTTCTATAGTGCAACTCCCACACAACAGTTCACTCTTCAAGCCTAACAACCTAGTTCTTTAGTCTTCAGTTCCCAAAGTCGCTCTCCATCGCTACTCCAACTCCAACTCTCCTATTTTTTTTTCTTTGCTTGTTGTTCATGCCAAAAATGTGACTATCTAAAGCTGATGTTCTACCCATAAGACTTTCCTCCTCTCTGTTGTTTGCTTGACCCACACTTTCCCTCATGTTGATTGTACTTCAGTTCATTTCTCAATGATTATGAGATGTGACTAATTACACCTGATTACACCCACCCTCTTACATATATTCAATGATTGGGCTCTTCCACACTCAAGGGAAATCATAAGGTTCACTCAAAGCATTAAAAATGGGAAAAATAACTTGGGAATTAAACTCATGCATAAAACCCCCCTCTTTTTAGACCCCTCCTCTCTTATGGATTACTCAACCCCCATCTATGTCCATGTCCCCTTTATAGTTGGCATCACATTTTATTTATCATTATGCTTTACATATTGCATTACTTGGCCCTTGGCCATATCAATTCAATATGGCTCACCAACCTAATCACAATTACATAATTACAATATAATTTGCAGGGATTAAAACTAGGGATGCTACGTCGCCTCCCCCTTTATTTTTGCATTGTACCTAGTGAACAACGCCATACATTTTTTTTCGAAGAAAAAAATATTTTATATTCATGTGTGGTGAATATACATGTTCCTCCCATTTTTCCAACTGTGATCAGAAAAAACATTCAGTCCAGAAAGGAAGTGCAAAGACAATTTTTTTAAAACATTACAATACTTGGCCTCCCAGGGGGGGGCTATCAGTCTTTTCTATCATGTATATTGATTACTATATAAAAATATATATTGTGTGTTCCAACACCAAAAATACAGCCATTATGCAGATCTAAAACAAAGGTTGACGGTACATGTATTTTTTCTTGGTAGCTTGTAATAGTCGGATCTCCATGGCCTTCGACTCAACACCATCATGGAATTCATAGTATTTAAATGTCCCTGGGTTCAACTCCAGTGCCTCCTTCGACAACTCAACCACTTTTGTATTTAATTCTCTTAATATGTGGGGGAAAGACAACCAACAGAAGGATAAAAAAGTTAGCTTTATCTCTCTCATTATAGTCTCTAGCCTTGTATTTTGAATTGTGATATTGTCCATTGCCCAGTCAATAATAAGTTTTGAGTCTCCAAACAATTGAAGCCTTTGTATATCCTTTTTTTTTGTAGTTTCCAAAAGAGTCTAGAGGTCGATGAAGTCTACCCTATTGTTGGAACCAGGGCCCAAAGCATAGCGAATATGAATGTAATGATTGTGGGTAAAATGGAGAACCACCCCCACACCACTTTTGGGAGGGTGTCCCTTGACAACACCATCGAAATAACCATAAGGGATCTCATAATTGATGGGATGTGGAATAGAGAACCTAGGATTCTTGAGCCTTGGGTCTTTCTTGAAAAAAGAGGCCCGAGATAAAGTTATAATTGTTGTGACCGCATGGGGAACTTCCTTGTCCTTGAAAATAACATGGTTCCTTTCCCACCAGATGTTTGATATCATAAGGTTGGGTAGTCCCGTATATAATTTTACAGCACAGTCCTGTACCCAGGTCTTAAAACATTCTTCTAGTGTGGTTCCATTCCACTCAGATCTTGCCTATATTTTTTCCTTAATTTTTGTTGTCACTTGACCTGCATAGGAACATGCGATAAAAATGTGAGATACAGATTCTAAATAAACTTTGCACAATGGGCATCTACCAGGTCCAATCCATCCTCTCTTAAGCAAATTGTCTCAAGTCAATAATTTATTATTTAAGGCTAACCACATGGTAATTTTACAATGTGTAGGGGCTTTGAGTTTCCATAAGGGCTTCCACTACCATTTAATTTCTTCCCCCAGATTATGGGCTTCTTGCCATGATTTATAGACAAGTTTGGCAATAAAAGAACCGTCGGATGGGTTTAAAGTGCAGAATAGGGAGTCTTTCGATTCTGCATCAAGTGTCACATAATTATCGCAGAGTAATCCAATGTAGGATTCTCACTCATGTGTAAGGTTCTCAGGTAGATCAAGATCTACCACAGATTTCCAACCAACTCGACCTCTCGATTATGGGAGGCCGTTACATGCATCAAATAAGTAGAAAAGTCCACGAGCCTTAAGGATCTGTAGGAGAGGGGCGAACACACTATAGTGATCTCTAGAACCCAGCCATGGGTCTTCTCCCAATAGTATATGTCTGTCATTTCCAACCCTCCAAGCCATCCAGGACCCAACCATTGGGAAAGTGGCCACTAAGGCCTTCCACACCAAGGATCCAATGTTTGATTTGTGTGGAGATATAAACCATTCAACTATGGTTTTGTTTGGGAAGTATTTGAAATTCATGACATGAGTCCATAACAAGTTCCCTTGTGTAAGTCGCCGCAATTTCCTTTCGGTAAGAGCCCATGTAAAAGTTTGAATGTCCTTCAAACCCCAACCATTGAGGCACAACACCATACATGTGTACATACCTATTACAATTCTAGACCCTCCAACCATTAATCAACATAGAGGCTCTTTGGCCTAAAATCACACAGGCATTCTGGCCAAAGAACATAAATAAATTGACACTGCAACCCAAAACTAATACATAACCCACTGGCATTCTCCTACAACTATCTTGATTTCCAACAACTCTCTTCCACACACTTTCTCAACCCAAGGAATATACCCCTTCACTACTCTCAATCCATCAAGCTATACCATTCCCAAATGTACCCTCTTCATTGCTCTCAATCCATTGAGTTGTACCATTTCCAATGTGTCCTCTTCACTGCTCTGAATCCATCGGGCTACATCATTTTTAACAGGGCCTTGAAAATAAGTGATTGGGAATCTCTCTTACTGGGATCTCAAGGGAACTTTTTGCTAGGAAAACTACCATAAAAATAACTAGCAACAACCTTGTTGTGGTAGTGAAAATCACATGAGAGTTCACTCTTCAGGCATGACAACTTGGCTCTTCTGCAAGCCCGAAAACTTACTTCTTCAATCTTCAACAGTTATGAACAACTGCTAACATGTCCACTAGTCTTAAATGTTCTCTTGTCTTCTGGAGTTCTATGTCCTTGTTATTCTCACCCTTCGGGCTCAGGCATCCCTTTCACTATTATACAGTTCCTCAGGTGAGTGCCAACTTACTGCTAGACTTCCACTAGCACTCTATAACCCATGGTAGTAATCTCATCTACACCATATGCATACAACCAATATGATACATCATCATACAATTTTCAATTATTAAATTTTCGAATATGTTTTATACAGGGAAACAAAATTTCCCAAGCACGAGTCTTATGCTCATTATATTTGGCTCTTGCAACTGTGGGTATCGGTCTTCCTTATGGGATTACACCATTTTCATATCCAAGACCATTCTACTTGCAATTTTCTCATCTTTCATTAATCCAAACAATTGTCGATATTCATGCACATTATCAATTATTTGCATATTTACAATAGCTCGCAAAAAAAGACCCAAAATTTGTGCATATTAACAACTTGATTATTTCTTGTTGTTAATCATATTAAATGGAGTGCAATCATCGTTCCTTATATATGCATTATCTAGCATACCAATCTATAATGCAACCAAACATTATCGATAAATAAAATGATGTGTCAATGCCCATGGCTACATCTAACAATGCGTCCCTGCATTTCTTTAGGAATACCACATATCTCTATCTTGTATTCCACCATGGTGACTTGGAGGGTCTAGCCAATGGATCAACACGTCATACAATCTCTTCCCAATAGTACTTGATCATTTGGATACGTTCCTCTTTGACCATACAAAACACTAGGAATGTAATCCCTTAGTGTTACTCAGTGTCAGCAAAGAGGTCGCAGTCTAAACATCGATTGTATAAGGGAAGATCATTTGAGCACTCATACAGTGCTATAAACCTTCCATATCCAACCCCTACATGGTCTCACACATGGCTAGTTCTTCTGGCATTCAATTCTACAACAGGAGTATATCTCATGGCTTGACCTGGTTATGATCTCGTAACCAACGCAACACAACATGCAAATAAATTTTTACACAAATTCACTTCAACATCAATTGTCATTTGTATCCTCAAGGCCCTTGACCTTTTATCATCAATTCAAATATTGAAATTTAACTGAGGGAATTCTTACCTCAATTCGATTAAGTAACTATGCATTATAAGCAATCATATACCTGCATGGTTGTTATTACATTACTTGATGCTACCCGATCATTTTATATTTTGTAGAAGCTCGTAGTCTCCCTTCACCAACCTCTTGCTCAACATTTTTCCATCCTATTTGTCTTCATACAGATGGCCTTCATATACAACATCATCATCAACATCTTTAACCGTGCTATAAACATTTTTCCTAGACACATAATTCATCATTAGTCTTATTCAATTATCGTGACATCATTATTTCAGATATATAACAACATGTTACTCTTAGTCTACAAGCATGCCATAAGCATGTTCAAACATAACGACATGCACCAGTGTACGACAATATGCATCACACATTCAGTCTCCTCACGCACCAAT
This sequence comes from Picea sitchensis, assembly GCA_010110895.2. Lineage (NCBI taxonomy): Eukaryota > Viridiplantae > Streptophyta > Pinopsida > Pinales > Pinaceae > Picea > Picea sitchensis. Next base: position 42,554 of record SNQJ01S0015004.1, on the reverse strand, counting down.
GTACGACAATATGCATCACACATTCAGTCTCATCGTGCCTACTTCATGCACATGCATGTTAACTTTATTAGATGCATCATGCATCGTTTCCATTATGCACTCTGGTGCACATTTGTTTTAGCTCTTGCACTTCATGGAGTTGACCTTGAATCCTTCTAGATCTCTGCAGCTCTGTGCATTTTCATTATGCTCGTATGTGCCCCACTAATAATAGAGGAAACTTCTTGCCTCTTCCTTCTGCATGATATTGTTACCATTAACAATTGTCTCCTTAACAACTCCAATTTTTCCTTCAATTCTTCTACATAGATTGGAATTTTCGGCATGGATGAGCTCTTTCTAGGACCCTCTTCCGCATTCTGCTCCTCTTGACTATTTCTTTTCCTTGAGCAATCCAGTCGAGTTCATCTCGACTTATTCTCATTTAGAGATCTCTCCTCCCTTAGATGCGAATTGATAAAACATCATGGTTTTCCCATGACTTCAATTTCCACCAAAGTGCATCTTACACATTGACCATATAAAATTCAAAATAGTTGACATGTCATTGGTGTGTATTTATGTTTTTAAATGTCATCCAAGATTCTTTGACACACACGGACACACACACAATACTTCTACAATCCATTGTTTATCTCTCTGCAAACCTCAAATCCATGGCTTTGTCCTTCTGATAGGGCATTAACACAATCCCTCTTCATGGGACTATCTTAGCATGCAACTTCTTTGTTGCACCTCTATCATCTCCTCTCACAAGTGGAAAACAACCCTATCCTTTCTGATGTTCACCTATAATTCCATAGGAATTTTATAAACATGCCCTCAAAGGGTATTTTGATCCCTGCACTCAATCATATGCACCAACAGTGTGGGTGCATGTTTACAACTGGCATACCTCCATAAGTTATATGTGCATATCTATGCACACTTAAAAAAAATCAGTGTTCCTTATGGTTGTCCACCAATATTTGCTTGATACTTCAAGGCATAGTCATAATTATGCTTCCCTCTTTCTGATCTAGGTGGATATCGGTGGCCACCCACCTTTTCCAACTAGCTCAAAACAACATTCTGACAATTTTGGCAATTTACTATTTTTAGCAAGTTTTAACTTCTGGGGCCATTTTGAGGGCCTAAATGAAGGTTTTTCGATATTGAGGTTCTCAATGATAGCCTAAGACATGATTGAGCCCCCAAAATGAATCTCCTCGACGATACCTTTCCAACGAGCTATCATACACCTAAAACGGAGATCGTATGCAAAAGTTACGACCCCGAGAAGTTGATGTAGTAACTTACTCAAACGGGGCCCACATGACTTTTGGCGCTTCATCTCATAGGGTTAGGTTTTTGGATGTCTAAGACTTTTGACATTCCTGTTTCTTGTAAAAAGTCCTTCATAGCCTCATTGTAATCATCTTCTGGCGAATGCGAGTAGCCGTCACATCTCTTCTCAGAGATAAGCTGCCACCATTCTAGCGAGTCTTCCACTCTATATTTTTATAGTCTCTGTACATTTCTTTTATTAATAGAAATCATGTATTACTGTATATCTGTGTTTATGGTTGTATCTCTGATACATTTCTGTTATATTATTGAATATCTGTAATATCTCTGTGCATTTCTTTATTATATCTCCGCTCTCATTTCGTGCCGAAAA
>SNQJ01S0015004.1:17427-40884 GCA_010110895.2 Picea sitchensis | reverse complement strand
CAATGGCATTGGTTTCGTCGAATTCTGAGCACTTTCATTTTTGAGCATTTTTCAAGCCCTATCAGGCTTCTGGATCCGATTTCGGATCACAAATGCAATCAACGGAATCCCAAAACAAGCCCTCTATATGTGTTCTCCACTACGATTGGTCCAGATTTGAATAGGTTATCTCCGCTACCTTTCCGCACGCGACCTCGTGTTTATCCCTTGTGTTAGAGGGGGGTCCCGGATAACTTTCATGATACTGGACTTTGACACTCCCTAACTCAGACTCCAATGTTTGATTTTAATGGCCTTGAAGAGTTTCCTCTCCAACCTAATTGAAGGCCCTAACTCTAAACTAGTTGATTGACCCTACAAGCATAAAAAGTCTAATGAATTTTAGATTTAGCGTTAATTTTTATGGCTTGTCTTACATCAAAGGCTATGAAAGTGAAACTAGTGATGTTTGAGAGACGAAAGTAAAATAAACTGAAAGCTTGGAAACAAAAACTTTTCTTTAAACAACTTTTCAAATTTAATTTTTTTTCTAAGATCTTTGAACAACAAACCCAAAGCAGGATTTCACTCGACTACGAGCTACTTATGATCTAAGTAAACTGTCCAGAACTTATGAAAGCAAAGACTTTTCCCTGGTTACTAATGCAAAACAACACTTTTTTAACCAATCAAAGAAATAAAAGTTTTTTTTTATTTGAATGCTCACAAAGCAAAAAATGAAAAATACCAACTAGTCAAAACCAAGAAAAAATTTCTGGCCTAAGCGCAAATCACAAAGAGTCACGTCAAAAATCACACATAAGTAAATTTTAACAATGGACTCTCACACTTGTCTAAAAACCCTATGAAATAAAATTTCGAGGAAAACTTATAAATGAAAAAGAAAGCTATTGCTGTGATCAAACCTAAGTTATTGACCGCTATGACAGAGACCCAAAAACCTGTGAGGTATAGCTCTTGTCAAAGGAAAGGATGACTGCCTCACCTTCAACAAAAACTTCTCCTCAAGCACACAACTGTCAGTTCAACAGCAAGCGTGTGCACGCGAGCTGTGTAAAGTCAGAGCGCGTGTACACACATGCTGGCCTTATACAGGTCGCGTGTATCTCTGAAAATTTGAGACAAAACCAAAAAGCCAAGCAAGCCAACCTAGATAGAGATCATTGGTACTGAAAACCAAAATCTCTTGAAGACTCAGATACTTACTTTAACGGAAAAAAAAAACAAATCAAGGAAAATTTCATAGAACAAACCAATCCGAGGTGAAACCTAAGCTATAGACTGCAAGCAACAAAGACTAGAAAGAGTTCCAGAAAACCCCTAAGAAGGACTACTACTGACAGGGAAGAGGATGACTGCCTCTTTAAAAGTATTTTTCTAGAATCTACACGCGACTGTCACTTCCTCAACTAGCGTGTACACGCGGGCTGTGAGAATGTAGGGCGCGGGTACACTTGTGTAAACCTTAGACAGGCCGTGTCTACCTCTGTGGGTCTTGAAAAAAATTATAGTCAAGCAAAGAAACAAAGATAACTGGTATGGAAGACCAGAATCTCTGTTAGCTCAGAGTTTTGTAGAAACTTTAAAAATAGGGAAATGAAACCAGTTCTTAAAAATACCCAAAAATATCCCCAGGAACCCTAGAGATCTCCCCAGTATGGTCACCAATTCTGTTGTGAGTGGGAAATCTCTCTACGGACTAGCAATTAGGGTTGAAATATGCATGCATAAAAGACCTAAAGACCTCTACTTTCTATCGTCGTCCCAGACCTAATCCCCATTATTCTTAAGCAAATACATAGTTAAGTGGACATACCTTATTACGAGCGTTTGATGTAGATCCTTCCTTATGCTTGATCTTTTTTTTGATTGCATCTCTCCTCCCAAGGCTGACCTACATTCATACAAAAAAAACAACAAACTCTGCATGCATTCGATATATAGATTAATGGGTTAGAGATTCAATAAACAAGTATACAACAAGTCATAAGAACCTCATATGGTGGGACGGGAAAAGTATCTCTTTATTATTAACTTCAACAAATCAACTTACAATGATGAAGCCAACCGCTGCTCCACGAACCTGGTCCTGGGCTCCTCTTCAACTGTCCTCCAACTTCTTTGCTCTATCTTTCTCTTTGCACAAGGAAGGCTAAAGGGTTGGGACAAAGGGAATATGCAATTGGGTATAGTTTCTTTACTATGATTTTTCCTCTTCCAAATGGGACCCCTAACCCTTCTTTTAGAGGCTAGAAGAAGCTAGGTATTTGGACGAACCCTCGGCCATGCATGGCCGGAAGATTCAGTTAACTCACCCAAAGCTGTGTCTTCCGTTGACAACTTTCCTTTTTTCATGCTTTTGTAGGTACACACGGGCTGTTTTGGGTCAGACAGTGTGTACACGCATGCAATAATATATCAGAGCGCGTGGGCCTTTATAAAAAGTGTTTTTAAGAAGAGTTGTTCAACAGTGCTTTGGAAAAGAAGGGATATGAGATGGCCTGATTCCAGGTAAGCATGTATGGTGCAAATTAGGGTTATAACATCCCATCCTAGATGAAGTTCACATACCTCAGAATTTTTTCACAAATAATTTTCTCTCACATTCCTCCATTGTCATGTTTTCTCAGTTTGTGTTCAAATAAATCTTGCATCTCCTTGTCTTATTATTACTCTGACGATTGATTTTGCTAGAAACATTTCTTGAACTACTTCCAAGAATCCTCCTCTTACTATCTGATCTATAGCTCTACCCTTCTTTTTGCACGCTCTTCACAGATCAACCAACACCACTGGATCCACCCTGCTTCTTCTTTCATTGGACTCTTCTTCTGCATTTTTCCCATGCTGACATGCAATCCTCTGAATTCTTCCTCATGGCTGCAAGATCTCCGGGCATCCCCCAAGACTTTAACACTCCTACAAGAACTAAGCTTCCCTTCTAAACCTCTAAAATTTGCAATAAAAAATTTGTCTGCAACAAAATTTTTCTACTCCTTAAGGCCACCAATTATCTTCTTCGCAGTTGACTATAATTTCTACTACTTAGATCAATTTCTTGGGTACATGATTGGATTCCACTCTCCARTAGATTTCCACCAACTATTTGTTTGCTCGAATATGAGCTCAGAGTAGAAAGTTACGCTACTCTGAAATTTTTTGTCTCATTATCCTCATGCCGACATCATTCTGCCACGTGGCATCCATGTGGACCCCTTTGTACTGACACTGACCTACATGGATTCTTATCCACAATAGAACATATCCCATGGCTCTACCATCTAGAATTTCCCAAAACTATGAATATCCAACATCCATGATCCAAACCTTTTTAATAAGCCCATTATATAGAACACTCGAATTTCCGGATCCCCATATAGCCCCTTTTTTAAAAGTCAGTGGGTCTCACTATACCCGATTGCCACCTGGTAGTTCCTTATTGGCCCCTTGCTATGACATGTGCCCAATGAAAATGTGCCACTTGTCACTAGACCATTTATTGTGAAATGAGTGAGTCCCACCACTACAAGGAGAACATCTTTTTGCAGAGGTTTTCATGGAACCTCCCTGAAAAATCTATCTCTTCTCCATTTATAACGGAGGTGGGTAGCTGAAGGTTTTTGCAAAGGTTTTTTCATCAATGCATCTTTAAGGTACATATGCATTGATGTGCACATAAACAATAATGCATCGATCCTTAAATGTTCAAAAGCACCATTATACATTATAACAAAAATAACAAGCACTGATGAGAGCGCACCAATGTCGTTGAACATTACACCCCATTGTGCATCATTGTCATCAGGGGGTAAATAAAAAGAATTACCAAACCGATTTTCAATGTTACACTTCATCTTGTGCTTCCGAACTCTCAAGCAAACATCGATGCTCACCCTCCTTCCAAGACGCTTTGTTTTCGTGCTCTACAACAAGTTGTATAGCTCCATTGACAAATTCCACACATTTCCAAATTTTGGATATCACCACGAATTTTCATTTCCTCTCTACAGTGAAACCATACCTCCTCGGGACATACGAGTCCAGGTGAATTGTTTATTACCTTCCTATTTTCATTTTCATCCAATTAAAATTAGAATTTAGCTTGAAATTTGACATTTTTTTCAATTATTTTTCCAATTCTGCGCGATGCGCTTGAATGCTTTAGCTTGTCCCGAAGCATTGCAACTTGTGCTAAATTCATAGTAAGCACCACCGCCATTATGTCTAATATAAATGTATGCACAAGTGTTGTTCGAGGAAGAGCACTGCGATAAATTTTAAAAACAAAGCGGTGCATCCTTTGGTACGCCCTGCAATCGACACGTCCTTGGCTTCTCCTCGCATCGAAATGTTCCATTTAATTAAGCACACTGCAAACTTTATGTTCCATAAAATTCAACATAGTGGTGCAACCATTTTAACCAAGTGCATCAGTGTTGTTTACATAACCACATCACGACAGATATTGATTGACTTGGCATGGCAGGGCATCTCTTTGGATGCTCTGTAACCGATGCTCTATGCTTCACAATGCATCGCTGAATGAAACATTGGTGCTATAATATCATGGTAGCATTGGTGTGTTAATAGTAACACATCACATCGCTTAAGTTGCGATAAAACAATTTAACTAGCAGTGCACATGGGTCCAACAAATGCACCAGTGTTGTAAAGAGCACAACACCGCGATGATTATTTCATAATCTATCACCACAGTATGTCTTATTCGACACACTGCTAAAATACGAGATGGTGTGACAATAAGCATGGAGCACCGGTGCGTAAACGCTAACAATATGCACCGCAATAGGTTTTGAAAAATAAACATAGTGGTGCATCTTTTGTGAGGCCTCGTCTCCGGTGTGTTATTAAAGATAACGCACCACTAAACAACATGCCGGTGCTCTGGTAGAACTGGCACACCAGTGCTTTGAGTTTAACAAAGTGCACTGATAATTTTGCGTGCCATAAATTTTAGCACACCGATGCATCTTTGTTAACGAAATGAACTGGTGTGGTTAAAAGAACTACATCAGAAAAATATTGAACGATTTGGCATGTCGGGGTGTTTAATTGGACATCTCATTACTGATGCTCAATACAACCCAACGTACCACATAATTTAATGTTGATGCTACAATATCATGGTATCACTGGTGTTTTCATATTAACACATCACACTACTTGAGTTGCAATAAAATAATTTAATCTAGTGATGCCTTTAGGTACAACAAACACATCAGTGGTGTGAAGAGCATGACACTATGCCGATTATTTCACAATTAACGATGCAATGCGTCTTATGGTATGCACCACTAAAATATGTGGTGGTGAAACAAGAAATGTGGTGCACCGATGCGTGTTAGTAACAACACCGCATGGTGGTGTTGTTTGTCTGAAATAGAGCACATGTTCAGTTTTAGGTGCACCATTTTATTTTCTATATTTTTTTGCAAAAAAAAAATAATTTTAGGTTTTTTTTAAGTACAGGTTATTTATATACGTGTGTGTTTTATAATTTCAATTTATTTTTGTCTATATATATGTGCCTAACAATTTTTGTATGTGAATCATAGACGACGACAACGAAAGGAGGAACATCAACAACAACAACGAGTCAAAACATACACATTTGTACGTGAGTGGCAGGCCAGGGAGAGGGAGAGGGAGTTGTTCCCTCACCTTATTTCACAATAGACACATGCCCTTCTGATGGATGTTGGCCTCCTCAAGTTTTATGAGGAGGGTACATCCCTCAGAGAAAACTCTTCATTGTTATAATAGTTGATCCGTTGTTGAGATCATGGTTGACAAACATTTAGGATTGGTCCATATCTATGGTATCATCCCATGGAGGAAGATGTTTATTTCATCACTGGGTTTTCTAAAAGGAAGGAGGCTTTGCCTCGATTCCCTAATCTACCTCCTGGTGTTGCAAGAGAGACCCAACTGGAATATGTGTAGAGATATGTCTGTTTGGACATTCATTACTCTTCGTAATTCCAGGTTCTTGGTGGTTGGTTGCAGATATGTTAATTTGATAGAGAGGAGGTTAGGTGCCCGTGTCTTATTATCTCAACACTGTCACACATTAGCTTCAATGGGAAACACATTATTTTATCTTTGTTGCATTATGCAGATAGTTTTGAGCAAAGTACTCGATTGATTAGGCGGTCAAATATTTTTTTGAGACAATTTCATTTTGCATTGGATCACTGTCACACCATTTTAAATGGGACGAGATTCTTCTCATTCACGTAAGATTTATTTACATTATTTTTTGAGAGGGTTCATGCCACTAGACCAATAATACCCTACTTTCTTTTTAGGCCTATGCTTGATGCACATATGCCCATGTGGGGAACAATTGTTTCCCAAGAGGGGCAAGTTTGACTTTCCATGTACTTTGGTTAGGAGGGAGGTATGTGATTTTTTGGCTAGAGAGGACAATCTTGTCGTCGATATTGTATAGTACCCGTATATAGAAATGGATTGGAGAGGATGTCAAAGCATCCTATTTACAATAGTCAAGCCACCATATGAGAGAGGTAATATTATCATTATGTTTTGATAAATCTAATTGTGTATTTTTATGTCTTGTTTAATGCACATGTAATTTATTGTAACATTTTGTTTCAATTATCTTATTGTTATTATCTATTATTTTGTAGATATTGGAATATATGTTGGGGATGAGCTTCCCCAACAAGATGAGGAGATGGAGGAGGCAGAGGGCCATCTTGTAGTACAAAGACCATGCATGCCATGCAAGTCGTATCGGAGAGTCTGGATATAGGTGGTGGATCACCTATGTGGTGTCATGATTAGTCACATAGTGGTACCCACATTGGTTAGAGACATATTACGGGTACCATATCTCTCTATGATATGGAGGAGTCTGCCTCGTGACATGACATTGTTGATGCATCATATTGTTGATGTCTTCAACCTCTTCGAGAGGTTAAGGGGTCATGCTCATGATATTACTACATCTGGCTCATCACCAGACCCATCCACATCCTCTCCTCCACCACATGGTTCTCCTCCTCCTCATCCTACTTCTCTTCCACATGAGCCTGCACCATCCACCGATCATCCTTCTTCCCCTCCACATGCTTTTGAACCTGCATCCACATCTGATCCTCCCCCTCCACATGTGTCTGCTCCATCCACATCTGCTCCTACTCCCCGTCCACATGTGTCTGCACCATCCACCTATCCTCTCGCTTCTCCTCCACATGCGTCAAAATCCAACGATCCTCCTCCTCCACTTGTGTCACCATCCACCAATCCTTGTAATTCTTCTCCACATGTGTCATCATCTACAAATCCTCCTCCTCCACATGTATCACAAGATTTTGATGCTTTGGACACTATGTTTACATTGGGTACTGCTTCACAGGTTGATGATCTTGATAGAGAGACATTTGATAGTGTACTTATGTCGACATTTCTTTCTGACATTATTATTGATAGACCCTCTACCTCTCGTACTAGAGACTAGTCTGGATCTAGTGGTGGACCTAGCTAGTAGTGGTATTGATCGACATGTATATTGATTTTTTTATATTTGACTTGAAATGTATATATGACATGTTTATTGTAGATTTTGTTGAGATGTATGTTTGACATGTATATTTCTCATGTATATTATGTTTTTCATATAATGTTGTGTTCGTTGTTGTTTGATTTATAAAATGTATTATGAGTATGCTAATGATTAACATTGTTGATGATTTCTCTATTTTTAAGTTAAAATTGAGATGTATCACTCATTTAAATTTACAGTTGTCATATATTGTTTAAATTTACTTTTATGAAATCATTTAGTTTGGATTGCGATTGCAAAAAATTATAACCACTAATGTCATAGAATGTTTAATTCTTCATCAAGGTGAATTGTTTGTTGTCCAACAAGATACAATATGTTGATTAAACGTGTTTAGAAAGTTTAGAAACAAAAATACTTAAATATGATGAGTGAAATGATTGTGATTTGAATAATTATGTATTTTTCATATATTATAATAATAACACTATAATATAATTATTCACTAATAATAATAATAATAATGATGATGAGGTAACAATAATGTTAATTTTTTTAATTTTTATTATTCAAAGATTACAAGACAAAGTTATAATATAATTATTTACTAAAATCACAATTATTATATTTTATTTTTCCAAAGATTTCATTAATTTATATTATTGAACTATTATAATATATGAAATTTATTCAACCCAATGCTTAAGAACATGTGTTTCCTCCTAAGAGGTCACAAGTTCAATTCCAGAGGGGGTAGGGTATGTATACTTTTGTAGACTTTAGCATTCATGTCGTTGCGCGGAGGGGGTTCTTTGTCCCACAAACAAGGGGGTCTCATACACCAATTTGGTGTTTGGCTTGGTTATGACCTTAAAATTAGATTATTATTATTATTAATAATATATTTTGATCTATACACTTTTGATGAAATGGTTTCACACTTTTTTACTCTAATACTAATTTTATGAATCTTCTATTAAAAAAGAATATCACCAAAGATTTTATAATTAGTATTTTAAGAATTAGTAAAATCGACAAAGGTTTCTGTACTTTTAGATAAGTATGGATCATTAAAATTTTCCTTAATTCTGACTAGGCTCTAGAAAAAACTCTTTTAGAATTTCCATGTCCTTCCTATATTGACACTTATCAAGGAGAATGATTAATATAAGTTTATATGATTATAAAACTAAAGGATGGAGTAGAATAGGTGAAGGTCGTGATAGTTGCACTAGTTAAGGTTGGGAATGCCATCAAAGTCGGTAATGTCAACACCACAAGTGTGATTCCAAAAATCATAGATGTTGCACGAAGTTATTTTGTTGGAATTGTCCTTAGAAGTTCCATCAAAGTAACTATATATTTATTTGAATTTTGATTTTTTCAAACAATAATTTTTTTTTCCAGGTATGATCTTTTAATATCTTCATTTTTTTTGTTAAATACAATATAATTTAAAATAAATCTTTACTACTATATGTCACCAAATTGGTTATATCTCAATTAGTCCTTAGTAATTCAAAGGTTAACATAAACATATGTTAATAAAATACAACATAAGTTTGCTATAATAAACAAAAAAATATGACAATAAAAATATATCAAAACCACATCTTATGCTTGTCCTATTTAATGTATTTTCAATATGGTGGTTGTAAATGGTTGTTAACTTTTCATATCCAACATAATTATAAAATGAAGAGAAAAAAAACATAATTGGCCATGTTACCCCCCCAGCCTAAAGGTAACTAAGGAGATGATGTATTGAGGCTCGCAGGTAGAAGACATGGAATGCTGAGAGCTTGATGACCAGTTGAGCCTACATTGAGTAGACAAAGCCCCTCTCCTCCACCACACATCACCATTCATCATTAGCAACATAGTAGTGTCCGCCACACCAGCCTGACCCAGAAAAAAACAACATGTCTTGCTTCATGAGATAACAAGTCTAGTCTCATGGTAATTGTCACCTTCATAATTTAAGCATTTGAGCATGTCGCAAAGGGTCCTTTCTTGATTATGGAGCGTTTGCTTGGAAATTATACATTTTGCCTTATTTTAACTTGGTGGTTGACTTGGTTTCCCTGGTAAGTGGGTCACCCTTGGGAAAAGGGTTGCTACTAAGGGGTCTTATTGAAGGGTCATCATATCAGTCTTGCCCATACTTACCACTTTCTACTCCTCGCCCCCTTCGTTTCCTCATCTTTTGGGTATTTGAGTTCACTAACCCCAAGAAGGGCTTGTACCTCATTTCATGAGAAGAAGGGGCTAAAGGCCTAGAGGTGTTGTAGTTGGAAAAAATAAAAGGCCATAACTAATCCTTCTAGATGCTTTCCCTAAGGTCCTGAAAGCAATGAAATGCTTCTCCATAAAAATGAGGACCTTTAAAAGAAAATTGAATGAAATTATCTTGCTTTATGGGGGAATGCATTGCGGTGTCTTTTGATTTCTAGTGCACATGACACTCAATGTATTCTAACTTCAAGTGGAATTGTGGTGCTCCTTTTCTTTCCTTGCACATAGCACTCAATGTCCAGACCACAAAAAATGAAAGACAAATAAATGTCTTGCAAAAATGTTGCATTGCAAACGAAGGATGCATCACACCCTCCACAAAGGCACCCATAAATGAAACAATATGAGCCCTTGAATGTCAAGAACCCCATGCCCAAAAGTCTTACACCCATCCACCTCATATTTATTACATGGCCTAGAGAGAGTCTTCTTGGGAAACTTTCCTTGACTTGGGGATTGGCTTACCTAATAGGGCACCGTGACATCCCTCTTATATCTAAATTTGGTAAATTTTATAAGGTCATTGAGCATTCATTTAGTTTGAAAAGGGGGGATTTAGTGCACATGTTTGGGTGGTTCTTTTATTAAACATGGATTACTTGGATTGATACTTGTGACTCGTGGACCCTTGGAGGGTGTACTTATTTTTATTTGCAGGACCTTCCCCGGTGAAAGATATTCATGGAGAAGCTAATCCACTTGGACCTCCATAGGGGCTTGAGATCTGATTGGTTGGATGTAGTGCTCCACTCATTGGAGACCTTGGAAGATGAACGTTGCACTTGGAAATGTGACTTTATCACATGAATGATGCTTGGAACTATGAAGATAGGATGACCTCACCCTCTCATACCCAAACATCTCTCTTGGGAGGCATGACACCACTTCTTAATGGAACGTTTAACATGTTTGGCACATTTGGTGATGTTGTGGGCTTGAAGCCCCACTCTATTGCTTGATTTAGGGATGATGTGGCACCCTTATAGCTTGACGTCCTAGCCTTTGGAGGCTTTTCCATCGCATGTGCCACTTTGGAGGAAAATTTTATGGGCTTATGTCCCATGATTTTGTTATTTTTGGTCATTTTGCAAGCCTATGTGGGAAAAAAGACAAATCAATTTGCTAATTTAGCATTGTAACTTGGGTTTAGGCCTAAAATCATGGATTTAATTGTAAAGTGGACAAACTAGGGCTTGGTTTTCCTCATATAAATATGAGACAAGTCACTTGTACAAAATCATAACTCATCACTTGAGAATTCTCTCTTGGACTGAAATTTCTGCCTCTTTGGACAATTCACTATCTCTCTTCTCTTATGCAATGGATGAAATACTTGTTGTTTGGTGCATTAAAAGCTAGAAATTTCTCTTGGTGGTCTCTCTTGGCAAAAATTTGGATGATATCTTCGTAGTAAGAGTTATTTGCATGCTATCTCTTGTATTTGGTGAGTAATTTTCACATTTTATTGTTGTCTTTCTTGTTTAAATTCAAAGAAGCTATATTAAACCCTAGGAGGAGTAAAAGGGATTGCACCCTCCTTCAAGTTTTTTATTTTATTTTATTTTTATTTTTATTTTTATTTATTTATTATTTATTATTTATTTTTTATTTTTTTATTGAAGTGCTATGAGGCTTGCAACAAAGAGGAATTACACCCTTGTTGCAAGGCTTAGCTAGGGCTTATTTCTCTAGGAAGTAAGAGGGTTTACGCCCCTAGAGAAATTTCAAACCCTAGTCCATCTTGGATTTTAAGCTAGACGATTTGGAAGGAGTGTTGTTGGGTTTTATAAGGGTTTAAATCTCAACAAGGATCTATTATTCCTCTTTGTCTAACTTTCCTTCCAAGGAAGAGAATCCATTACCCAATGACAAGGCACTAGTACTTTGCATTGGAGATTGTTAATTATTGCATTGGTAAACATGAGATTTGACATTTTGAAATTGTTCAAGTTGGATTTAAATTCTGCATGCTTTTGTCTCTCTTGTCCTCCAAGGGCGTCTTGATTTGTTAAGTGGTTAGTTTGATGCAATAGATACTAAGATACAACCATTAAGGCTTCAACAATCTCCCTTTCTCAACAAGTTTCTTTCACTTTTGACTATTGAAATTTGCATGTAAGCAATGAAATTTGATCTACTTGTCAAGGGCTATTGATTGGATAACTTAGTTTCTAATTTTATTGGTTAAAAGTTGCTGCTATATAAAAAAAATTCTACAACCATAGGGCTGTTACAATTCTCTGTTGATAACACTTGCTTACGACCCTAATTTGTCATCTAATTCAATGTTTCAAGCATTGGAATATTATCTCTAAGTGCATGCTAATTTATCCAGTATTATATGTTGATTAGATGATGTAATTTGTCTATGTGCATGCTAATTTATCCAATATTATATGTTGATTAGATGGTGTCATATGTCTAATAACTCGATCATTAATAAAAACCTAATACATGTTACAATTCAAATATGCAATATTATAAATTGAATGTGATAGTTAGAGAGGTTATTATAGATTTGTTGCAACCAATCCCTATGTTTAATGCATTGAGATCTTCTCCATGTGGGTTACAATCAAACACTACACATTTCTCTTGTATCTCGTCAGCCATCGAACTGTTGGGACACATTTTTGGCATATTTTCTTTTAAATGATCAAGATAAGGCATGCTTCTACCATTCAATCATCTGAATGCTTTCTTGTAACTAACCCATTTCATTATGTTCTCTTCATACAATGTGAACCATGGTTGTGTTGCCTCTATGTTGTAAAGAACAAATTTATTGATGGCATCAATTTATAAATTCATTGGTAAACAAAAATTCAAAACAAACAACATGAGAATATAAATCATCAACTTAAAGAACAAATTTATTAATGGCATCAATTTCTAAATTCATTGATGTATATAGTAATTCAAAACGAATAAAATGTGATCAAATATATTATCATCTTCAATGTAAATAATTTCTCTGTACTAAATTGACAAAATATAAGTGACTTACTCTTTATCAAGTGTCTTTTACTGTTCGTTTGGAGTAGCTTTGGCTCCCTTTTGTCCTCATCTTGATGGTTGTCCCAAACCACTACTCTATTGTGTCATCAATTTCCTTGATGTACTGACTGTCATAATAGAACAACTCATATACTATGTCCCCCTCTGCCATAGAACCCTCTGGTTTTTCCCTTTGTCGAACAAACCCCTTTAATTTTTTCATGTACCTCTCTAAGAAGAATATCCAATGACATGAGAACACCCTAAATAATTCAACCTCATCATGTAGGTGATTAGAAGTTGGAATTGCAAGTCCATAAAACTTGTGGGAAATTCCTTCTCAAACATATGAACAATCTCAACTATCTCTTGATGCCACCATGGAATGCTAGCCATATGAATCTCCTTTGATGTGATCCAACATACAAATGTAGATAATTTTGATATGGCACGTCATAGGTCCTGGGGGAAGTCATGGTTCACACAATCACGCACGTGCAAAGGATAATGACAGTACAAAATAGGCATGCACATCATTAATTGCCATAAAATTGTGAATGCATAGCATATTTTTACCAACAATATAGAATAAGAATCATGTGATTTCAACCCTGACAAATTCCCTTCTACAATAAAACAACGTAGTAGAGTCGACCCTTATAAATAAGGTTCCTTCACACCCAATATAACATCCTTCACCATAGAAATATCATCTTTCTTCAAAATCCACGGGACATCACCTTCTTTAAAAGACCAAGAGGGATTGACCTCTCCTCTAGTTTCTTTTCTTGGTCAATGTCTCTTTTTCATATTCAAAGCAATAAGATCTCTCCTAACAACAAATATGTTGCTTTTATTCTATGATATGTGCCTCTACAAAGAAGATGAAACATTTTTGAATATATGCACGAGATCTAGTAAGTGGCCAATCTTAAGATGTTCCCAATATGGAAGCTCATATAATACAAATTTCCTTTTCATCCCAATAGGAATTTTCTCAACATAAGTGTTAAAGAATTCAAGATCATCAAACATAGGTTCACCATTTTAATCAAACAATTCTACCATTTCCTTCTCTGTTTTTGTGTCATATGGCCTAATCCAATATGTTGGTGTCATTATTTTAGGTCTCTGGGTTCTATTTGGTTTACCATTGAAAACAGATGCAACTCTTCTACAAGGGTGGTATTCTGGGAGGAATACCCTCAAACAACCATACATTGACTTTTGTAGGTGGTTGGACCACCTAGCCTTTATATAAGGTGATCCAAAATGGATTCAGGAAGGCCTAGAAATTAAATTTCTCGGAATCGGACGAAACTAGCGCCACTGCGCCTGACTTGTTGCGCTGATTCCAGCTATATAATTTTTTTCGCAAATGGACACCATATGCGAAAGTTATCCCGTTTTGATCGATTTCCCAAACATGAAAAAAGTCAAATTGGTCAAAGTCAATAGGTCGTACTGTTGATGTCAACAGTACGATAGGTGATGTCATGATGATGTCACAAGGACACATGGTAGTACTGATGTTGATGTGGCAGGGTGACTGGGCAGTACAAATGTTGACATGGCAACTGACTAGGAAGGTGACTTGGAAATATGGACGCTAACATGGCATGACATGTGATTGTACGATAGTGACATGGAAGCTGACCATGCATGCTGACTGGGTGCTCACTGTACCGTACAAACGAATCATAGGGTGACATGTGGCCCAATCAGAGGGCACCACGTGGCATCTCGGATTTTGCCAATGTTGGCTAGGAAAAAAAATTTGGTCGCGTCTCCGTTGTGCTTGAACCACCGACCTCGGCATGGGAAACGGACTACACCAAATGCGCTAGCCACCCGGGCTATTTTGGTGCTTGTTTAAAACAACCAGCTGAATTAGTGTTAATTTGCATGTAGCGCGTTTTTATGGGCTAAGCCCTGATCGGAGGGGACCAACGCAGGGACATTTGGCATCCCACACGACCAGTGGCTAAGAACTAGGATCTAGCACAACAGGTGGGGTGCATGGGGAGTAAGGACCAGGCCACATGGGCCATACCCACATGACCCAGACCTAAGGATAAGGGGCCAACGTGCCAACACTCAACCTATGGCCACATGGATCATTCCCATATGCCCATGAGCTCGAAGAAAGGGGGTTGTGCCCAAAGTTTTTCCAATTTTGGGTTTTTAAACTTTATATTAAAGATTTTTGTGGTTTTTTATGCTGATTTTGGAGGGTTTTGGCCATTTTGGGGGGACTTGGAGCCCAAAAAGAGGCAAGATCTTGGGGAAAAGTTGGGATTTGATTCTCAACTCAAATCCTATAAAAAATAGAGGTTCTTGGAAGCATTGAGAGGTTCATATTGGTAGAATGATGATGAGTTTATGAAGCTTGAAGCCATTTTTATGCAGGGAAACCATCAAGGAAGCGAACTTTGCGGGCCAATTCCGGGAACTACGCTCAAACCTTTTTTAGTGCTGTCAGTTGTGTTAGATTCTTGAGGTTGAGAAAAACATAGCCAGACCAGTTTGTAATCCTTTTTACACTTTTCTAATGTACTTTTGAAGCATTGAAGAGAAATAAGAAAGCCTCACCCACTGAGACAAAGGCCCAAAGACGTAGGCAATCTTGCCGAACTTTGTTAACAACTTTGTTGTTATGGTTTTATGTTCTTTGTGCTTATATTTGACCTGAATTTCCTTATGATGGCTGCTATAATCTCTCATTAAGTTCTTCTTCTTTCCTTAATGCCTAATTGGTAATTGAACATGCTTAAAACTTAACCAAGTCTTTAAAGATGAATTTTGGACCAAGTAGTATTCGAGCAGGTTGACAGTTGGTTGTTTGAGTTTGCATGATTACTAGGGAAAAGATGAGTTGTGGTGAAGGCGAGCTTGTAGTAGGGGATCCTGAGATTGGATCAAGAAAGAGGACTTCACAAAGTGAGGAGATGGCATCGAAAGAAGGCATGTCTCAAAATGAGATAGAGTTGCAAAAGACTTTATTCGCCATCTCTAAGATGGTAAAGATCTTATATGAGGATTACTTGGAACGAAAGAGACCATTTCAAGGGGAATCTTCAAAACAAGACAAAAGTGAAGAAGGAGAGGATCCTCCTAAACCTCCTCCTTCACCTCCTTCTTCTCCATCAACTTCTTCTTCTTCAAGTACAAGTTCAAAATCCACCGCAAGAAAACATTCCCATAAACATAAACATGATATGCCTTTACTTAAGCTTGATGTGAAATTTGAATTTCCCATGTATGATGGTGAAGTCAATGCTGAGAGGCTTGATAATTGGGTCAGACAGATGGAAGTTTATTGCAGTGTGCAACAAATCAARGATGAGGCAACTCAAATCAAGTTGGCATTGCTTCGTCTTGCATGCACAACACTCATATGGTGGCAGAGTAAGTTGCAAAATGGCACACAACAAGTTGGTAATGTATTTCCATCATGGCAAGATTTTGTTTTTGCACTTAGAAAACAATTTTATCCTTTGGGTTATAAGGAGAAGGCTTTAATTGAATGGAAAAGTCTTAGACTAAGAAAAGGACAAACAATGCAAGAATACACAGATGAATTTCGTAATATGGCATGAATGTTAAATATTCCATTACACACCCAAGAAAATCTTATCAAGTATATAGGAGGTTTGCATACACATATTCGTAACACTATATTTATGTTTGGTCCTACTAATCTTGATGAGGTATCTGTTCAAGCAACATACATTGAAGCAGGGAAAACATGAGTTGGTGTATCAGGGGAATTGTCTTCAAGGAAAGAGGACAAAAGGAAGGGGAATGGAAAGAAATCAAATTTAATGACAATGAAGGAGGGGAAGCTCTCTTGCAAGCATTGCAAGAAATAAGGGCACGATGATGACCATTGCTGGAAATTGCACCTAGAGAAGAGATCAAAGTGGTTCAAAGAAAGGAAAGGGAGGCAAATAGTTGCAACAACAACACAACCAACATACTTGGGATATGATTCAGGTGACGAGACAAAAATCACAGCAGTTGGTTTGATAGGTAAAATTGGTGATGGATATGATTATAGAAGTAAGTTGTTTCACATAAGGGTGATAATGAAACATACTAAGATCGATACATAGATAGATAGTGGATCTCAATCTAACTTGATTTCAGAGGAAGTGGTTAAACAATTGGGATTGTCAACTAACCTACATCATAAACCTTACTCACTTAAATGGATAAGCAACAATCGTAAATTGCACATAACAAAACAATGCACTTTAAAGTTTGCAATTTCTTCAAAGTTTGTGGATGAGGTAACGTGTGATGTGGTGCCACTCAATGAATGTGGAATGGTCTTAGGCATCCCTTATTTGCATGATCGCAAAGAAATCTTCTATAGAGAACAAAATCAATATCACTTGACTAAAGAAGGCAATGGATATGTTGTACATGCTCATCACATAAAAGAAAATCAATCTCTTCAAACAATGGAACAATTAAGGAAACTTATCCAAGCAACTTGACTATAATCGTGCCAAGTAAAGCAATTGATCTTAAGCATGAACATGAGATGGTTGTAGAATGGAAGTTCAATCATACATTTCTTAAAGATAAACTAATGTCATGCAAGCACTTCAAACATATTAGCTCATTTGCAATCATATTTCTAATGTTATCGCTTCTAATGTTTTCAACATGGATGGTAGTGGCTTCAATAAGATGTGAAAGAGCACAAGTGGCTAACAATATGCTGTCAGTTGTCATGGTTGTTTTGCAATTGATTATGATGTGATAGGTGCACATGATAGAGTTTAAAGACAAAGGACAAGTGGGGTGGCCTATCCCGCACTTGATGACTGGTTAATACTCTTTTGGAGGACCTAAAGGTCTTAGTGGGGAGTCATGATCCAAAATGGATCCAGGAAGGCCTAAAAATCAAAGTTCCTAGAATCAGACAAAACTAGAGCCATTATGTCTGGCTTGTCGCACTAATCCTGACCATATAATTGTTTTCACAAATGGACACCATATGTGAAAGTTATCGCGTTTTGATCGATTTCCCAAACAAGTAAAAAGTCAAACAGGTCAAAGTCAACATGCCGTACTGCTGACATCAGCAGTACGACATGTGACGTCAACATGACATGTGGCAGTACAAATGACATGTGGTTGTACAGATGGCGATGTGGCAAGGTGACTGGGAAGTACAGACACCTATGTGGCAACTGAATAGGCAAGTGACTTGGCAGTATAGATGCTGATGTGGCACGACACGTGGCTGTACAAAAATGATGTGGTAAGTGACCATGCATGCTAACTGGGTTGATGACTGTACCGTACAGACGAATCACAGGTTGACACGTGGCCCAATCAGAGGGTGCCACGTGGCACCCTATATTTTACCAATGTTGGATAGTAAAAAAAATTTGGTTGTGACTCCGTTAGGCTTGAACCCCCGACCTTGGCATGGGCAATGGACTACACCAAATGCGCTAGCCACCCAAGCTATTTTGGTGCTTGTTTAAAACAACCAATCGAATTAGTGTTAAGTTGCATGTAGCACATTTTTATGGGCTAAGCCCTGGTTGGAGAGGGCTAGTGCAGGACCACTTGGCACCTCGCAAGACCGGTGGCTAAGAACCAAGAGCTAGCGTAACAGGTGGGGCGCGTGGGAAGTAAGGACCAAGCCACATGGGACATACCCACATGACTAGGACCTAAGGATAAGGGGCTTGCGCACCAACACCCAGCGTATGGCCACATGGACCATTCCCATATGCCCAGGAGCCCGGAGAAAGGGGGTTGCGCCCAAAAATTTGTCAATTTTGGGTTTTTAAACTTTATATTAAAGATTTTTGTGGATTTTATTCTGATTTTGGAGGGTTTTGGCCATTTTTGGGGGATTTGGAGCCCAAAAAGAGGCCCGACCTTGGGGAAAAGTTGGGATTTGATTCTCAACTCAAATCCTATAAAAAATAGAGGTTCTTGGCAGCCTTGAGAGGTTTAGATGGGCAAAATGATGATGAGTTTATGAAGCTTGAAGCCATTTTTTGTAGGGAAGCCATCAAGGAAGCAAACTTTGCGAGCCAATTCTGGGAGCTACGCTCAATTTTTCAATGTCGTCAGTTGTGTTGGATTCTTGAGGTCGAGCAGAACACATCCAAACCAATTTGTAATCCCTTTGACACTTTTATGGTGTACTTTTGAAGCATTGAATAGAAATAAGAAAGCCTCGCCCACTGAGACAAAGGTCTGGAGATGTAGGCAATCTTGCCGAACTTCGTCAACAACTTTCCTGATATGGTTTGATGTTCTTTGTACTTATATTCTAACCTACATTTCCTTATGATGGATGCTATAATCTCTCATTAAGTTCTTCTTCTTTCCTTAATGCCTATTTGGTAATTGAACATGCTTAAAACTTAACCAAGTCTTTAAAGATCAATTTCAGATCAGAAGGTCCACAACATTTACATCCATGATACCCTTTTGTTACAAGATGTGCAATGTTATCGTATATAGAGCATGTTAGTGTAAAAAATAAAGTTGCACCAAATGAAGTATGCTAAATAACATTACATATATAAACAAATCAATCACCATGCTTACTACAACAAACTCCTAGTCCTAGATAATCATGCGTGGTGTACACACATATGCCATACAACATAAAAGACCTCTACATTGGGATGGATTTTGATACATCATATACATGTATCCCTTCCCATAATTGCTTAAATTCATTGATAAGTGGTTGGAGGTAGGCATCCATTCTCTTTACTTGTCATATACTCGGGAATTTAAGAGCCAACATAAGATTTTCATTCTTCACGAACAACTGCGGGGGGATATTGATCCAGATTTATGAGAGGAACAAAATGAATAATAGACTGAATACAATAACACAAAGATACAGAGAACAACAATAGATATCCAATGAACAATAAATTCTACTGAATAAATAAAATAGGCCGAAACTGTAAAACCGCAGAACTGAAAACAACTTGCTCGAATGGTGGTAGCTATCTCTGAGAAGAGATGTGGCTGCTACATGCATTTGTCTGAGCAAAATGATTACAATGAGGCTCCAGAGGCCTTTTTAATATTACTCATGAATGCCAAAACCCTAGACATCCAAAAATCTAACCCTTGGAGATGAAAAACCAAAATTTATGTGGCCCCCTATGGGAAAGTTGGTACCTCAACTTCCCAGGGTCATAAATTTTGCATACGACCTTCGTTTTAGGTGTGTGATAGCCCATTGGAAAGGTCTTTTATAGAAATATACATTACACCATTAAACATGCACCACATCTACAGTTTGAATGTGGAGAGGTAAAAAAACACTATTTAGGGCCCCAAAATGGCCCTAGAAGTACCACAAGATGTGACACGAAAATATACAAAATAAGCCAGTTGGATTAGGTGGGAGGCCACTAGTATACATCTGGAATATGTGTATGGCTTCAGACAACCCCAAAAGTGTAGAACCCACAATTACAAAGAAATATGAAAGAACGCGTTGAACTAAAAATTGTCAAGAGGAGCCCGTTGGAATAGGTGGGTGGCCACCAATATCCACCTGGATCAGTCCTCCCCCATTATGCAGAAATGGTATCCATTGTGTTGATTCCCCCCATCAGGTGAGGAAACTGTTATTTAATTTGGCCCTAGGTGAGCCACTTTCCTTGGTGTAGGAGTTGCCTTGATTTGACAACCCAATTAAGTTGGATCCTCTGCTGGTGAGTGCCCTTGACCTGTGTGTCCACTATCTGATCAATGGATGCCTCTTCCATACAGTCAGGGTTGAGCTATGTTGGTGTCAGTTGTTCTACAATCTCTGAGGTGTCCAATAATGCTGGAAAATATCGTCGAATGAGGTCCACATTGAACAATGGGTGTAAGCCAAGGAAGGGTGGAGTGTTGAGCTCAAAATCATTGCTACCCACAACCTTGGTGATGGTGTAAGGCCCATAGTGAAGTGGGCGTAGCTTCTAATGGGGTCCTGTAAGATGCTCCTTGTGCAAATGTAACCAAACCTTGTATCTGTTGATTTTTCATAGGCTAGTTTAAGCATGAATTTTATTTCATTTTAGCATTTCACTTAACCATAAACAATAATGTTACAACAACCAATATCACAAGAAGAAGCACCATGCACAAGAACCCAAGAAGTACCCTGGGAAACCCTTCTCAACAAGGGAAGAAAACCCAACTAAATCTTTTTTATATTCTTCAAGAGAACGACCTCCACCAAGATAAACCCTAGCACACAAGAGGGTGCTTCAAATCCTAGAAATCTAGCGTCCAAGAGAGGTGCACATCTTTTACCAAAGAAGTGTACTTGCTGAAATTTCCAAACTCACAAGAAGGTTACGATTCAACAAAGAGGAATTTCCCTTTACTTATATTGGACTTATCCTATCAACCGAAGTGTCTATTGGCTCAACAGGGCCGACCTCACTAAGTCATATTATAATTATAAGTAATATTAACCATATTAATTATCTTTTACATTTATTATTAATCACATTAAGGTAGGGCCGACCTGTACCCTTTACATAACAATTAGGGTTACGAGCAAGTCTGACTCTTGAANCGACCTCACTAAGTCATATTATAATTATAAGTAATATTAACCATATTAATTATCTTTTACATTTATTATTAATCACATTAAGGTAGGGCCGACCTGTACCCTTTACATAACAATTAGGGTTACGAGCAAGTCTGACTCTTGAAAAACATATAGCAAAGGATCTGATACACCCACTAGTGCTCATCCACTAGGGGCACATCCATAGGGATGTCATAGCTTTGGATCATTGCATTACACAGAAGAACCAAATATACACACATTTACCTATGCTCATCCACATGCACGTCCACTCTACTGATCTTCTTTCCCACTGCCTCACACAGGAGAATCATCTGGAGTTTTCTCGTCAACTCTGATGCTCAGAGGAGGCTAACACATCATTTTCATTTCTGTTCACATGACGATGCGACCAACACTTTGGGATTTCACACATTCACCTTGTGCTCAACCACATGCACGTCCAACTCATTAGATCACCTTTCCCACTGGATAATCATCTATAGTTCTTCTCACTCTCTGAATGGAGGAGGTCATCTCTACGTTCCTAGCTCTGTCTTAGGCAGGAACCACGTACCCTTCTTGGGGGATTTCTCTTAGGTTTGTAAGCTGAGAGAAAGACTTCACATAGCTGCAATGATCCACACCTCACAGGTTTATAAGCCGTAGAATGTCTCACATATCCGCATTCATCAACACTCCCTCTCAACTAGGGAGGCATTCTTTGTTATGCCAAGTCTCACACATATGTATTTTGAATTTTTTCTTGGCTGGAGTTATCGACACTCCCTTTCAACTAGGGAGCCATTCTTCACGAAATTAATTTGGTGAAGATATATGCAATCTTCTCATGTGTAGGAAGGTACTTCATGTGTACGATTTTCCTCTGCATCATATCTCTGATATAGGGATATTTCATCTCATAGTATTTCGATCCATCAAGAAACATTGGGTTCTCAAGGAGCTTTGCTCACAACTCTTGGTTATCATCATAGGATCCATCTCATGATCAAGTGAATCTATCAGAATCTTGTGAAGCCATATTTCTTTGCACACTTGATGTTATATACTTTGTCTCTCTGGTACTCAAGGCTATAGAGTTTTGTTTCATGCTGCATTAGGAACCCATGGAAAAATTCACGATAGAACATTAGCCGAATATTGTTTTCCGGTTCACTATACTTTCTGCTCAATCTGAATCAACATATCCTGCAAACTCAAGTTCATATTGGAGGCATATCTCAGTCCATATCCAACCGTGCCTCATATATATCTCAATACATGTTTTGTTGTTGTCTAGTGAGTCTGTCTTGGTAGACTCATGAAATGACTAGGCACATTCACTGCATGGCATGAATCAAGTCTGGTGTTAACCAGATAAATTAGTGTTCCAATCAGTTGTGGATTAGTCTTGTCTGAATCATCATCAATCTTCTTCTTTAAATCCATCACGGTGGATTTTGCATTCTGTCAGACTGAACTTCTTTAATATTTTCACTGTATATTTTCCTTGACTCAGGAAAATCTCATTTGTCCTCTGTCATACTTCTTGTCCCAAGAAGTTGTGCATCATACTCAGATTCTTCATCTTGAATTTAGAAGTCAAGGATTACTTGTATCCAACAACAAGGTTTTTTGAATAAGTCATCAAAATCARGCTCTCATCACCACGCTATAATGATATAGGTTTGGATCAACAACACTCTTGTTGAAATCATAACTCATCAAGAATATATCTATCTGATATAGTTTCCAACTCATGGATGATAGTACAGATGGAAGTGTATCAGGTTCACTGGATCAAGTGTTTCATTATAGACAACTCCCTCTGTTTGTGGGAAACCTCTGGCTATAGATCTCGTTTTGTATTTCTTGACACTTTCATTAGCTGCATGCTTTATCATATAGATCCACTTAGAAGTTACCACATACTTCCCTTTTTGGTCCCTGAATAATATATTATGCATTATTATTTAAGATATACTAGTATTCTTATGTTATGACATCTTGCCATACTGGTTCTCTTGTTTCTTCTCTAAGA
>SNQJ01S0015004.1:0-13417 GCA_010110895.2 Picea sitchensis | reverse complement strand
AAATTGGAATAAAAAAATGAACTAGGAAAGAGGATTGTGGATTACAAAAAATGACCAAGCAGAGGCCTTATCACTACTCCAAGGGATAAAATTCTTGGACTCAAGTTCCACAAGAATACAATTGTCATTGGGGATTCTTATATAGTTATCAGACTCATGAACAACTTGAACACCACATCCTATGGAAAACTTGTTCCTCACACATGTTCCTCTTAATGAGAAATCGACACTTTGAATTGACTTGGAGTTTAAGTTGGAATACATGTGGGATTATGGTGATAAGGGTAGTCTGAGATAGCTCTGGTGTGGTGAGAGCAGATCCTCTTTGGATATTCTTCACCAATTTGGATCTGATTGACTTATGGGTAAACAATATGTCTAGGTAGGATTTTGTTGCACTCTCAATTTATCTATGTGAACTTGATTTGGATTTGGAATGGATTCTTGATATTCTCCTATGCTTGATTTCCAATCCTTGGGACTAGAAAATAATTGTATGGATATTCTTTGTGTTTATGTGTTAAATTCCCAGAATTTTCTGTGTTACGGTTTTGTGCAAGTATGGTAGCACTAATGAGCACCTTATTCTCTTGAATTTGTGTTGTTTTAATATTCAGGATTTTACCTTTGAGTGGGCTAGTTATAACTTCCATATCTCTATTTTGGTATACATACCTTGGCTCCCCCTATTTCGTCTTGTTCTGGTGATTTTGGTTGGGCATGGCTAGACTCATAAGAATATGGATAGCCCTGGAAATAATGGGAATTACCTCTTGGCAATTCATAAAATTCAGAGGGTTTTGCACAAACATGATGAATTTATCAATGGAAATAGGAATTCAATCTTCTATGTTACAACCAAAGTTCACGGCCAAGAAAAAATCTACAATACTCAAAATGAAATCGTAATGAAAACTCTTCTTCAACAAAAGAGACAAATTCAAGCATCAAAAGCAGAATGCTTGTTGCTCCAGAATATGGTTTATAATTTAAACAAGGGTTCTCATTTAGTATCTTCCAACCTCATTGTTTGAACACATATAATCCTGAAACTTTTGAGCTTTACATTCTCCACTTCAAGAAAATATAATCTTTCCCAAAATGGTAACTTAGAAAATAACTTTCGAATTTTAAATCAAATTCATTTTTGGTTAATTAGTAATAAGGCACGCGTGATATCCATCGTTGATGAAGTTTTCATGTTTGATCGAATGATCCTAGTTTGTCCGGAGTTTTGAAGCCACCTAATTGTTAAAGAGGTAAATCACAAAAGGTCGGTCCAAAGCTTCACGCTTCGGGCGTTTCGATAAGCCTTAACGATAAAAGCCTCGAAACCCGAAAGTGTTCGTTCATCACTTTTCCTAAACCTTTAAAGGACACGAGTTGTGGTACATGTGTTTCTTTTGAGTATTCCCTGAGTTTACACGTGGCACCCATTTCTGACATTTTCATTTGAATATTCATACGATTCTAAGTAACATGTGGCACCTCCCTTTTCTCGACACATCATATGCGACACGTCACTACGAGAAATGACCCTTCGGAAATATAACAAAGAACTAATTCACAAATCACCGAAACACCAAAATGCCAAGGTATTAAACTTTAATTAATTAATTTGATCATGGTCAAGAGATAATTAATGATTTTTCACTTCGGAGTTCGGACGTTTATCCCTCATCGTATCCTAAAATCGCCGAAGTCCGAATTTTCGAAACACTTAAAGTTAAATATGATTAATTAAGACTTAAAATCGATTACTGGATAATTAATCACTTGACAGTTTCGGGTTTCAGAGATTTTCTCTTGAGCTACATTTAAAGTTCCCGAAGTCCGAACTATCGAGACACTCGAAATTAACGCACTTTTTAAACATGATTAATTAAACTGTTAAAAACGATTATCTAGGGATTAACCTTCACAAATTCGAGATTCAAATAATTCTCTCTCTGTCTAATCTAAATTTCCCAAACATGAACCGCCGAATATGAATGGAATTTATGACTAATCAACGATAATGATTTTTAACGTAGATTGTGGATTGCTAGGTAGACTTTTCCATTAAAGTTAATAAATTTTCCATCAGTAAAGCTATACTAGAATCAATGCATCTGTTTGGAATAAAAATACTTCGATTTTGAGTTTCATTTTCACCCTCCACAAAGTAGCAAGTTTTATCTGATTGAGAAGCTTACACAATTCCTTTGCAACATGTAACCTCGTTCTGTTCTCTCGATATCATGGTACCACGAAAGATGATGAAGAAGACTAATGCGGCTGATGAGGGTTCAAATCTAAATGTGGACGTTCTGTCAGACACTACGCCGCGAGCTATAGACTCTGTTAAATCTTGGACACAAGTGTTCGAGGTTCTAGAACATGAGATAGTAAACTGTCCAGAAGATTCTGGTGATGAAGAAGACAATACTCATGAAGCTAAACTCAGATATATAGCTCAGTCAGAGCTACACAGGATAGTTGTGTGATCGAGACTCATGCCGTATAACGATATGATAAGCTGGGCATTAGAAAATATCGATGTCTAAACTAGGAGCATCACCAACCACCAGAAGGTCGTCGTTGTTTCTTTCCGACCTGAGCACCTCCAAGTAATGTATAAGCTATCTCCCGATCCTAAATATAATTACAATGCTGCATTTATATTGGATTTTGAGCAACATGAATGCATAGAATATGACAAGAGTTATCCCGATATAATCAAGTCCTAGTGGGGGCACCCAGAGAAGTCCAGGGTCGATGCTCATGACATGTATGCCACAATGTTGTTGGACACTCACATGATTTATGTAGCCATGATGCTCTGTATACTATTCAGGAAGAAGAGTCCTACTCATTTCCCGGTGGAATGGGTATCAATCATGCACGAGGTGGCTGAGGGATACACATTTAATTGGTCCAAAATTTTGTCAGATAATTTGACCCCGACCAGGTTGGTATGTTTTCACTATTGGATTTCGAGCACTCCAAAGTGGAGGCCATGGCTTTGGAAGATGTCAAGTTGTTTGACATCAAATTCAAAAGGCATGACCCACACAAAATTGTGGAGAACCTCCTGGCCCAATTCAACATGAAGAGATATGTGCATGAAAAATCCCCACATGACAAAATATTTAGGGGAGTTAGGTCTTATGAAGAGGTACATGAAAGATTCCAAACTCTGTCCCCAGATCAACAGGCCAGTTTCCTCAGTTTCCAAAGACACATTTGAAATAGTTTGCCAAAAATACTACAAGGACAATCGATAGCCGCTCCTCTTGCACATGAGTCTATACCTCCAGGTTTTGAACCAGGGTACTCTGGCAAACAAAATATTGAGTAAAACAAAAAGAACTCCTAGGTTTTGACTCAATAATTAGAATCCCCATTATTAGAACAACCAAGCGCCCCGGCCTTAGCTCATCTCAAAGCTTACCTAAAGCAAGGACATGATGCATGCCCTTCGACTCCAACCACACCTGCCGCCGATACAATAGAGAAACAACCATCTACATAGATCGGTACTCCTATTACATCATTGACACCTCTGCAGTCTGGCTTCGGAAATCTTAGTTCCGAAATCATTCTTGTAAGTGATCTTACCCCAATATTGCCCGAAGAGATGCCTCCTTCGAATTTCTTCTTTAGCAAGAAATGGAGGGTCATCGTCAAGAGAGAATCACACCAGAAGGATGGAGTAACACTCAAAAGGTAGAGGATGTTGTATGATGGAAATAATCATGATGATTCAGAATTTGCGAAAGAAGTTGCAGGTTCATTGGGTGCCTTTGCCACTGCAAAACTGTAAAGAATAATATGAGCCAAGACTTTGAACAAATCAAAACTTATGACCGACATCAAATCCAACAGTTGCGAGCTAACCTCGAGGAGATCCATCGAAATTCACAGGCCAACAAAGGATTGGTCACTCAACATGATGAGTTAATAAGGAAATTGAAATCCAGATTAGACCTGACTAAAGGTACATAAGTAGACATTTCAGCCTTCCAGACTCAAGCACTGGAAATAAACGAAAAAACTAGAAATGGCCCATCAAGATATTTTTATGAATGTTGATGTCATCCAGAAGTGCTACCAGGCAGTAGACCTTGCTCTGAAGGATGTCTATATTAAGGAAATAGAAGCTCGCTCAGCCCGAGCTAAGTTTCAAAAATCCATCATATTGGCACAAAAAGATAATGTCCCTAATTTTCCTCGGCTTTCCCCTTCTGAAAAAATAAGAGGTGATATGGCCCTGAAGGTGTGGGAAACAAATTTGGCAGAGATCAAGAGATTAGACCTCGATGTGAAGGATGCTTGCCAAGAAGCGTTATCATCCTTAGAAAAAAAACTAATTGATTTTGAGGGAAGCAATATCATGGAGGCCCTGGGCAAATCGATATTGAAATGAACCAACATAATTCTAGAAAGAACAAGGAAGAAACTTTGGCATCCATTCAGGAAATGAGCCAGATCGATCTTATTAAGATTAATAAATGGCTAATGGACCCAAGTTCAAAGTCCTAAGCCATAGCTCATGAGGTGAAAAGGATCCAGGGAAAGCTACCTCAAGTAGAAAGGAAATTATACAGTTTTGAGGTGAATGAAATGATTGAGCCATCAAGGTTGGTGGCAAAATTTTTAAATAGATGCAACCAATGTATTGAGCATGGAAAATCAAGCACAATGGGGAACAAGTAAGAAAGTGTTATTGCATTATTGAATATAGATGGAGAGACAGATGGAAACAAAACTACAATGGCTAAGACATTATGTCGAACTATTGAGAAGACCAGACGACATATATGTCTAGCCTAAAGGAATGTGGAAAAGAAACATTTTTTAGTAGGTGAAGAGACAGAAGAAAATGCCAACAAAGCTCATCGGATTTTACACACTGCTATATTATTTCTGAATTAGGCCATTTTAATTAAAAATTGTAAGAAGTCCAACTGTTTTGAGTTGTGACAGATTTTGTACAAATACATAGATGTAAGATCTATTCAGGGTTGCTTCTTGCCGGATGTAATAGAGAAAACTCTCCTTTGTGAGTATTAATACAAGTGCAGACAAAAATTCCAAATTCTATTCAGTTTGAGTTATGTGTTTCTCCTGTATTTTCATATCTCTGAATTTTCTTATATAATTTCTTGATAAGGGATTGCTTTAAATTTAGTATCACAACTACTGTAATCATATTGTCTCAGTAATTCGTTAAGTAAGCAATTTTTCCTCTGTAATTGCTGTAAGTAATATAAGACCTGCAAGCTATTTGAGTTACTGCGTCTTATATCCTGTTCAAGAATGCACTCTTTACTTTGTTCTACTGCAAACAAGGTGAGACTCATCTGCTATGGATGCCTAGCTTTGTTTGACAGTTTTGTAAGTTTCTCCCACACCATTTAATATTATAATTGTGACTCAGACAATGAAATACGACTTCTGTACTCTCCTATTATTAATATCATTTAAGGATTTTTATTATATAACTAAAGGTAGAAAAAGAACTCTTTAACACACTCTTTTTAAACAATCCTGATGCCTGACATTACTCTTTGAGTCTTAAGTTTAATCTTAGGAAAAACATCTTTTTGGTGCCATTGCCGGGGACGTAGAAACGAAGTTAATTTTCCCTGGGAAAACGACAAGGTAAATTTCTATCTTTGATGGTGAACACAGATTGAATACATAAGTAAGGATTATTTTTATTTTTCACTTGGCGACTCCACCGTAGATAAAACTAGCATTCGGTCGAAAGAATACCAGAAAAATTATAGACGATAAGCAGACCACACTAGTATCAGATCCCGAAAAGCTATTAAAACCAAAGGGATACCTCAAATCGAGTGTTGTGTGAGCAGGTAAAGTATATCAACCCAAAGTTACGCAAGTTAATACTAACGTTCAGATTGAAGAACTAACCCCTGAAGAAAGTTTTAAACAAATACCCTCTGCAAAAACTAGTAGATCCAAGGTTAAGCTTGAGGATCCGGAGGTAATTGTACCCAAGATAAAAGTTGAGATTGACTTGAATGATACTCCTACCAGTCAGAACAAAAGATCACAATTGATACCTGCTGTCATTGACACCCTGCCAATTCGATGCCTTCCTGAAGTAAATGTTTCAGTTTCCTAAAACTCTGAAGAATATATTTTATACCCTGATTCATCCTCTATCGATTCTCCTATATATACATCTTGTAAGTCTAAGGAAACCAATCCAAATTTCCCTTTTACTCCTCTTCTAGATTTTTTTATCTCCTAACGACCTCTTTCCATAATTCCCTTCACCATGTCCCGAAGTAGTCGAAAGGTCACCTCTTCGGTCCCTCGAAGTTTTTGAAAATCCCCTTTTTAACTCCCGAAGTTCATCCCCTAGACTTCCAATGGTTGCTGCTGGAGGAGGTGGCACCAAAGGTGGTGGCATCAGAGGCATAGGAGAAGGTGGAAAAGGTCAAGGACAACCTCCACCCCTTAGAATCTTTGCCAAGGTAGCTGCCATATATGCTCCCTTGGTCCTCCCTGCCCCCCTTCATGATTTGCTCGAAAATAATATGAAAAACATACCAAAATTCACGGGGGAGGGAGATTTAACCGCAACCAAGCACATAGCCTTTTTTGATCAGTTTGCTGATATCTCGGGGATCGAACATGAAGATGTATATGCAAGGATGTTAGTACAAACCTTCGAAGGACAAGTGAGAACTTGGTTCCGAGGACTCTTGTTAGGTTCCATATGGTCATATGATGTGTTAGAAAATGCCTTCCTAAGACAATGGGGAGAGAAGAAGGACCATCTCTATTATTTGACTGAATTCGGGGCCTTAAGAAAAAAGAATTCTGAATCAGTTCTCGAATTTACTCAGAGGTTCAACAAACTGTACAACAAAATCCCAGTTGAGGTCAAACCCTCTCAACTTGCTGCAAATGTAACTTTTGCAGGAGCCTTCGAACTTTACTTTTCTCTCCTCTTAAGAGAAAGAAGATCTTCCACTTTAGCAGGGAGTCAAGACGATGCCATAGAAATTGAATCCAATATGATGGCATATGAGAAATTAAAAACTAGGACTAAGATGGGAACCAAAGAACGTAGACGTTTCAAAGAACAAGCCAGACCCTCTAGATCCGACAAGTTTGCAAAATAAAAGATGGATGAGATGTCCAAAATAATCAAATATTTATCAAACAAAATATCCAGAATATAGCTAGATCAAGCCAAATCTGATACTTACGCTAGAAATCAGTTCAAAAAAAACCCTAACCCTCAGATGCAATAGAGACAAATAAAAAATGAAGATCAAAAGATCCAAGCCCCGTTTAAAACTGAAAATTTTATGCAGAGGGATGATATGAAAAATTATGAGGAGTTAGAAGAAGATCTGAACAACCTTAGTGACGATAATCTTGAGCCACATTTAACTAGATAGGATTATGAGAAATCTTTACATCTTGAGTCCCTGTTTAATAATGAGCAAAGTATTAATAATCTGGGTGACTCTGCCTATCAGGGACTTGCCGACTCAATAATGGCCAAACTCCAAAAAAAGTATAATTTGAGGTCCAGAGAAAAGAACACTACGAATGATCCACTGAAAAATATTTTGTCACGAAATAAAATGAATAAGGCAACAGTTACTAAAACGCCGCCAACTGAAACATAAGATGCCTGGACAAAACCAGTTGAAACAAGAGCAACACAAACTAAAAAACCAGAAAATGTAGAAGCAGAAGTTCGAACCAGAGGAATCGAAAAAACAATCAGAGGTTTCAGTTTAGGAAATGAACTTAATAAAGTTAGAATCCCCATGCCTCTGGTTGAACTTGCGAAAAATCCAATTTATATAAAGCAAATTTCTAAAATGATAAAAATTTTTGTTGCTAAATTTCACGCAGATGTTATTAATCTACAAGATGAAAGATCTACAAACATGTTTGGTCCACACATCGAAAACACCAAGGATTATGTTGCTCCATTTTATATTACACTCACTGTGCATGACCATTTGCTCCACAACTGCATGTTATATTCTGGAGCCTCTCATAATTTAATGCCCAAAATTATCATGGAGAAATTAGAACTCGAAATTACTAGACCTTATCAAGACCTGTACTCGTGTGATTCCAAAAAAGTTAAGTGTCTTGGCATGATTAAATATCTGGTAGTAAATCTTGCTCAAATCCATGTAAAAAGTGTCCTTATGGATGTGGTTGTTGTTGATGTTCTTGCCAAGTACGACATGCTTCTATCTAGGTCTTGGGGCACTAAATTAGGTGGATCGGTTTAGCTGGACATGAATTACGCTACGATCCCAATTTTTGGTGGACAATTCACACGATTGTATAGAGAAACTAGACTGGCGGATATGGTAAGTGACCCTCAAAATCCAAATAATTACCTAGTATATGTTGTTGATAAGGACTTAGGAAATTGTATATTATCAATATATGACGATTTCAAAGAATGTACAGAAGAAGAAAATAAAAAAGCAGAAAAAACAAAGAAAAATGTAAATAGTAGAGAAGGAATATGGAAAATGTTTTTTGATGGTGCTTCGTCCTGTGAAGGAGCAGGGGATGGGGTTTTATTTGTAGTGCCAAGAGATGATTACGTCATTCCCTTCTCATATAGATTATAGTGGAACATTGATTATACGAATAATGTATGTGAATATGAAGCTCTAGTCTTGGGATTAGAAGCCACAAAAAAGTTAAAAATTGAACATCTGATAGTTTATGGTGATGCAAAACTTATTGTGAAACAAGTAAAACAACAGTATCAAGCCAAGAATCCAAGGATGAGATCATACAGAAATTGCGCTTGGGATTTGATAGAGAATTTCTTCTCATCCTTTAATATTCACTCTATTCCCAGGATGGAAAATCAGCAGGCTGATTCTTTAGCCAAAGCTGTTGCAAACTTTGTACCACCTACTGTCCTAAAACTGAAATATCACATCGAGATGAGACATAGACTCTCGATTCCGAACAATGTTCAACATTTGCAAGTTTTCAAGGATGACGAACAAATTAAACAATTTTTGGAAATGATTAATGACTTTTCTAAAACTCACATAGATCAGGAAAACCAAAATGATCCCACTTGGATTATGCAAGAAGGTGAAGACCCCGAAAAATTCTAGGATAAGATTCCAAACCACCGCATGCTTGTGCTTAAGAAAAATCAGATTCCCAAAGGTCTGATCCCCTTAGAGAGATTGTTTGACCAATATGACATACCCTTAAAGTCTACCTTACGACCTCAACCCGAAGAGGTTGAGGACCGTAATATAGGAACTGAAGAAGATCCTAAACTGGTCAAGATATCTAAATACCTTCCAGCCCAAATAAAGAATAAGTATGCCAAGTTTCTTAAGAAATACAAAGATGTTTTTGCATGGTCCTATGATGATCTGAAAACTTATGATACCTCTATTATTGAACATAAGATTCCTTTGAAACATGGTATCAAACCTTTCAGGCAAAAACTTAGACAGATAAATCCTATCCTCCTACCAGTGATAGAAAGAGAAGTCAATAAGCTTATAGATGCAAAAATTATCGTTCCACTCATGTATTCTGAATGGGTAGCAAATTTGGTACCCATAAAAAACAAAAATGGTGAAATAAGACTCTGTGTAGATTTCAGAAACTTAAATCGGTCATCCCTCAAAGACAACTACCCTTTGCCGAAAATGGATCATGTTCTAGAAAAAGTAGTTGGAGCTAACATAATGTCCATGATTGATGGTTTTTCCGGATACAATCAAATTGTTGTCCATGAAGACGAAAAACAAAAAACTGCGTTTACCACTCCCTTGGGAACTTTTATATATGATAAAATGCCATTTGGTTTGACGAATGCAGGGGCTACTTTCCAAAGAGCGACGAACATTGCGTTCATCGGAGAAAAAGATAAGTTCGTGATTATTTATCTCAATGATTTGACGATTTTTTCTAATTCTGATGCAAAACATCTGCTGCACCTCAAGCAAACCTTCGAAAAATGCAGAAAATTCGGTTTGTCTCTTAACCCCAAGAAATCACATTTTGCTATGCAATAAGGTAAGATATTGGGTCATATAGTGTCAAAAGAAGGAATTAAGGTCGACCCTAATTGGGTTGAGGCAATAGACACTATTAATATTCCTAGGAACAAAAAAGAAATTCAATATTTTTTAGGAAAGATAAACTTTTTGAGAAGATTCATTCGCAATTTTGCTGAAATAATTAAATTGATTACATATATGTTGAAGAAGGACAACAAAGTGAAATGGACTGTCGAAGCTAAAGAATCATTCGAGCGAGTCAAGAAAGATATAAGCGAAGCACTGGTGTTAGCCAATCTAGACTATACTAAAGAATTCTTGATCTTCTCCTTCATTTCTGAACATAATATCGTAGCAGTGCTCCTGCAAAAGAACGAGGAAGGCTTCAAACAACCAATAAACTTTTTTAGTAAAAGTCCTAGAGATGCAGAATTAAAGTATAATGTACTTGAAAAAAAAGCGTACGCAATGGTGAAAGCCCTCAAATCTTTCAGGACACATGTGTTGCATTCCAAAATAATCGCTTACGTGCCAACAAGCACTGTCAAGGACATCTTGGTACAACCAGACAGTGATGGAAAGAGAGGTCGATGGTTAGATAAAATTCAAGAGTTCAATATAGAAGTAAAGCTGACCAAACTAGTCAAAGGTCAAGGCCTGGCGAAGCTGTTAGCCGAATCGAATTTCAGGGCGCTCAAGATAATTCACCTGGAATCACACATATATCTTCTGGATATAGAGGAGCTTGATGATCAAACACCTACAATTCAGATTCAAGATAAGTTTTCTTCCTCTGCATGGTATTGCGATATTGTTTCATACCTCCTTACCCTTCAATGTCCAAATGACATGACTCCATCCAAAGTGAGGACTTTGAAGCTACACACAGTCAAATATTTTATTATTGATGGCCAACTATACTGGAAATATCCTCTAGGTTTCTTGTTATGTTGCCTAACAAAACCTGAAACAAAGAGTGTCATAGATGAATTTCATGAAGGAGTGTGTGGAGGACACCACGCCTGGAGGGAAACGACATACAATATTTTAAGATATGCATATTATTGGCCAAAGTTATTTACCGATGTGAGTGCCAAGGTCAGAGTATGCAACTCTTGCCATCTGTTCGTCGGTAAGCAAAAACTTCCTGCACTACCTTTAATCCCAGTCAAAGAAGAAGCTCCCTTTCAACAGTGGGGTCTATATTTCATCGGAGAAATCCATCCATAGTCAAGCACACAACATAAATGCATTTTAACTGCCACCGATTACTTCATGAAATGGGTCGAAGGCATTCCAACTCGAAATGCTACAGATTCAGTGGTAATGAATTTCTTGGAATAAAACATCCTATCCAGATTTGGTTGTCTGGGAAAAATAGTCACTGACAACGCCCAAGATTTCAAATCTATGGCAATGGTCAGTTTTTGCCAAAAATACAACATTGTGTTAGGACATTCTACAACCTATTATTCTCAAGGAAATGGGTTAGCCAAATCATCCAACAAGAGCCTGATGACTATAATAAAAAAAGTGTTGACAGAAAATAAGAAGGCTTGGCATGTTCACCTAAAGTATGCCTTATGGGAAAATCGAATCGACACCAAGAAATCAATAGGTATGTCCCCTTTTCAAATGGTTTATGGTACTCACGTTGTCCTTCCTATCAATCTCGCTCTTCCTATGATGAAGCTCTGACATGATGCAAATGAAGAGCCAAACGACATTACAAGAAGGATAAACCAAATAATTGAAGTCCAACAGAATAGAGCCGAAGTAGATGACAGACTTCAAAGGTACCGAGATAATCTGAAGGCCCTTTTAGATAAAAATGCTAAAGACTAGGAGTTTCTTCCGGGTGATCTAGTTTTAAAGTGGGATGCTAGAAAGGAGGATGCGAGAAAGCATGGCAAGTTCGAACATCTCTGGTTTGGACCATTCAGTATTGTAGCCGCTGAAGGGAGAAATTATTTCTTACTGGAAAACCTCGACGAAAAGATTCTTGACGCTCCTATCAACGGGCGTTACCTAAAACATTTTATGCAATAGTCATTTTTCAGATTCCCATTGTATATATCGGTTTTTGTTTCCTGTTTCGATTTCAATTTTCTTTTCTTTTGTAGATTATCCAAATAAACCAAGTCTTATTTGATATAATAAAAGAAAAATATAAAATATCTGTACTGTATGTCATTTCCATTTTGCGGAATTTCCTAAATTTCCCATTTTGTTCCCATGCAAAATACTTACTATCAGATGAGAGATGAGGAGGTGTCAGAATCCAACACTCAATTTTCAAAAAAATTGATTTTTCTCAAAACAAGTGATGAATTAATGATTGGTTTGATTGAAGATATAAATGAAATCCAATGTATGAACTTCTATACTTATAGTTCAAGCTAAAATTTTAAAGAAATCTTATCAGATATAAACGAGGCTTTACCCATGTAAATATTGTCACCTGATCAAGTGTAAGAAAAGTATAAATCTACAGAATAATTCTAAAACCTTATTCGAATAAAATAAAAACGAAACAAAAAATGAAATAAAAAGAAAAAGTAAATAAGAATAAAAAGAGGTTGAGAAGGAAGCTCGAAAATCAATAAGCAAACTTATGTGGGAATGAAATTCTTCCATGCCATACCCTTTTTAGGCCTCATTCTATTTTATTTTGCCTATACCCAAGCTTTTATTCACTTCTGAATTTTGCTATCCTTTCCTTGGTCTTCATAGAAAGAAGGAATTTCACCTTGACTCTAAAAACTTAAAAATATACCTTCAAAACGAGATTAGGTGAAAATCTTTATGATTCCTATGATTTTAACTGAAAGAAAGTATGTCTAGGCTAATCCTGATAACTTAAGCTCTTCTATCAGATTTTAAACTGATTAGTTCGCTCAAGGTCCATCCCTGAAAAATAAAAATTCCCATAAAATCTTCCTTATAGGCAAAGTTGTATTGAAGATCGAGAGAGAATTAGTCCAGAGTACAATAAAAAAATTGTTGACAAACCTTCGTTGTTAAATTTTAAGCAGATATCATCCCTTATATAATACATACAAGTTGATTGCCACCACTTCAAAAATATTAAAATATAAGACATATGGTGAAAGGAAATTCATAATCTGATTGCCCCCATCTAGTCCAAGACAAATGGTGAAAGGAAATTCATGTAATGATTGCCCTCATCTCAACAAAATGCGAATTGAAGTGGTGAAAGGAAATTCAATGGGAGATGTAGATAACTTCATCGGGGTATTGAACATGCTCGCTGGTAGTGAAGCAATATCTATGATATCTGTAAGGTTGTCATACACGTATATAACATACTCTGGTATCTAGTTCTCTTTCTGGTAATATTTACATTCTAAACC
>SNQJ01S0015002.1:202687-227272 GCA_010110895.2 Picea sitchensis | reverse complement strand
TAGCCACCTTCCGGTTGTAGCCGGAGAACATAGAGGGTTGTAGCCTCCTTCTAGTTGTAGCCAGAGAATTGGGGAGTTGGAGCTTCCCTCAGGCTGTAGCCTGAGAAACTAGGGGGTTGGAGCCTCCTTCTAGTTGCAGCTGGAAAACAAAGGAAGTTGGTGCTTCAAATGAATGTAATTCTTCAAGACATATAAGAAAAAGCATTCCGCGGTTTTCTCCCGATTTGGGTTTCCACGTAAAACACTGGTCTACTGTGTATGTGTATGTTTGTTCATTTGTTCATTGCTTATTTACTCTGCATTTATTGGATGATAACGCTTCATTGATATAACACTTGGATTATATGGTTAAAAAGGATTAAATTGCTCTATTACTGATTCACCCCCCCTCTCAGTAATCCAATAATCTTCCTCTACTCTAGAATATAGACCATCTAAGCCTTTGAAGTCTCATTGTAACCCACAAATAAACCCTTCTTGCTAGAGGGCTCCAACTTGGTCCTCTTCTAAACCGGTAAATGGATATAAACTAGACAACCAAAGATGCGAAAATGACTCACCTCTAGCTTCACACTAGTGAATGCCTCCTATGGTGTCTTATCCTCCAAAATCCTATGAGGACATCGGTTCTAGATGTAGATTGTTGTGTTCCATGCCTCTGCCCAAAGAAACATCAGCAAGTCCTGGTCATGTATCATGGCCTTAGCAACCCTTATGATGGATCGATTCTTCTACTCTACAACCCCACTCTATTGTGGGTTGTGTGGAACAGTCAACTCCCTCTTGATTCTTACCTCATTGCTAAAACCCTCGAAATCCTCACCCCCATTGTCCGATCTCAAGACTTTGATCTTCTTCCCTGTCTAGTTTTCAACTAGAATTTTGAACTCCTAAAGCTTGCTAAAGACATCATCCTTGATCTTTAAGAAGTAGATCCAAGTCTTGTGAGAGAAATCAACAATAATGGAAACATAGTGCATGCTTCCTGTAATTGATGCCAATGACATCAGTCCACAAACATCCGAATATACTAGGTCTAGAATTCCCTTCGACCTATGTTCACTGCTTAGGAAAGTAGCCTTAGCATGTTTTCCAACCATTCACCCTCTACATACACCATGTTGCTCAATACGTAACTCTGGAAGACCTGTGACTATCTCCCTCAAAATAAGCAATTACATGTGATGCAGGTGCCCCATCCTCTTGTGCAACGACTGGCACAAGCTATCATTGTTATGTGTCGGGGCTTGAACAAGTTCACCCTGCAACCTGTACCAATTACCTTCTCTAATCCCTATTACCTGAGTTGTATCTAGGTTAGATTCCTTCAGTTTATTGAGGACTTGTTGGTTCTTGAACTCCATTGCAAAGCCCTTATCCTCCATAACTAAAACTGAAAACAAGTTCTTCCTGAGACCTAGTACAAACAAGACTCAGAAATATCTAAAGAATTACCTAACTAGAGTTGGAAAGGAATAGTACCAACTCCTACTACTAGGTACTTGGCATCATCACCAAGCTCAACTTGTACTCTTGAATCCTGCTTCTTCAAACTAGAAAATAATTGTCAGTTTGATGTCATATGTCGAGATGCCCCACTATCCACATACCATGCATTCCTCGGAATCGTGCTAGTAGAAAGGCAAGATACCAACGAGAAATCCTTCTCGAACTTGGTAGCAAATTCGTTCATCTGAGTTTTTGCAGAGGTTGCTACTTACTTCCCTTTACCCTTCTTCTCTAGACACTATGATGCATAATGATCGTGCTTATGACAAATGAAGCACTTGAGTTTACTCAAGTCCTTCTTTCATAGTTGTGAGGTTGACTCCTCACTCTTTTCCGTACACCCATGCAAGATCCTTTATCTCTACCTATGAAACAAGACATGTCCCCCATCCCCCCCATGTCTTGAATCCTACATGAGGACATGGATTCGTGTAGGGCATGTGCCAAATACGAATTTGGCACGTGTCATGTGCATAGGACACATGCCAAATTTGTGTTTGGCACGTGCCCTACACGTGTCCCAATTTCAGGACATGTGTCATGCACAGAAAAGGACCCAGGCTCACATTTTATCATGCAAATTGGAGCTGTGAGGTGTTTTGGTGTGCAACTGAGGCTTATTTTTCCCTACTAATGCTATTTAAAGAGGTCCCCACCCCCTCCATTTCACCCACCCTAGTAATTAATGGTAATATTAAATTCTTAAAATAAAAGTGACATTCTCCTTGGTGTGCAGCTAAGGGTTATTTTGCATTACTAATGCTACTTAAAGAGGTCCCCACCCCCTCCATTTCACCCACCCTAGTAATTAATGTTAATATTAAATTCTTAAAGTAAAAGTGACATTCTCCTTGGAGAATGTCATTTTTACTTAAATTTTTAACATTACCATTGATTGTTTCGGGATGTTTGAGAGTGGTTCCAACCTCATTGGACTTCATATGGAGAAAGTAGAATTTGAGGTCCCATTCAAAATTCAGCAGACTTAACAATTTTCAGGATTTCAAGATTGGCAGGATTGAAATGTTTCCACTGGATTCTATCATGTATGAGGGTATGGAACTGGCATTTGATCAAGGGCACCAAGCCCTTTATGTACCTCGAGGTTGGTGGCATTGATTGTTTAACTCTTATGTCATGACCCTAGTAAAATTGTACCCTTCACTCAAGTAAAATCACTTATTAGGCATGTTAAGTTTTTTCTATCTTATTTTAATGCTTAGAGGGTGACACTAATGATGAGGATTCTAATATAGGTAATGATTTTGATGATATGTAGTTATTTGTTGTAGCATGATTTTTTTGGACTCTAGAGGCCATTTAGAACCTCTTTGTTGATCTATTTTGGTTCAGAGATGGATTGCACTCAGTGTTATTTTGGTTATATGCACCCTTACTTGCTATATACATGAGAAACTTTGCATATTTGTGTATAGTGGTTTGAATTCAGATGGATGCACATGAATATATATGTTTTTTTTCAAAATTTAAATATTAATGTATTTTTTGGTCAACCGGTATTTTGGTCCGTTTTTTTTTCGATTCCGGTCTGGTTCACATTTTTGGAGTCGATCGGTTCAATGACCAGTCTGGATCTGATAACACTGATTCGATGTGTTGGGCAAGTGGATTTGTCAACTAGTGCTAAAGTCGATCACTTTTGATAATGGTGATCCTCCTGAGGGGTCATCCTCCACATCAGCAGATGCATAGATTGGATTGACTATAGAGGAGGAGGAGGATGGAGGAGAGAGCAGTGGTAGTGATGTTGATTTTGATTATTATGACATGGAGGACTACTAATAGTCACGATTCATGAGCCATGAGATTCTTCCATCTACGATTATAGTATCTACCCGACTTTGTATTTGGCGTTGGCATTCCCACCTATAGTATTAGTGACTTGACTCAATATCTATGTACATTGTAATACATTTTGATGACTTAATGAGAATGCTACAGCTTATGTTTCTAATTTCTTGTGTGTTTGTCATCTAATCATCATGGATGTAATATTAGTTAGTACTAGTAACTAGTAACTAGTTGTATGATTGAATTTCTATCATGCAAATGTTCTAGTTTCTAACAAAATTTGAATCTTTATGTCTATATTTCATTTTTGTATGTGTAATTTTCAATTTTTTAATATATATATATATATAAAATGTGTCTTCCCTGTCCTGTTTCCGAGGTCGTTGTGTCCTCCATGTCCCATGTCATCATATCAGGTGACTTAGACCTCTACCCTTATTTGACTGACCAAATAAAGCTAGGTTCTCATCACCACCCCTCTTACTAGCCTTTGACTCCATCTGAGTCTCCTCCTGGATATAGTCATGCCAAAGCCTCTCAAAGTTAGGAAGGTTCTCCCAAGGGCAAATACCTTTGACAAATGGTTCCCATGAAGTTGGAAATCCATGTTGATATTATGGTAAATGCGGGAGGTATTAACCTCCATATGTAACCTTTGACTAGAATAGAATATTCCGAAAGCAAGAGAAACCCTAAACAAATGTGTGAAAACCCTGGAAGACAAGTCGGCTCAGCAGAATAAGTAATATTGAAGTATTATATGCAGAAAAGGACAGGTTGGCCTTGCTTGAAGAGACACCTGTTCACCTGGCCAAATTAGTATAAATAGAGGATGTCTTGGTTCATTTGTTCACTCATTCACACACTCTCAGTCACCCAGAAACAGTGCACAATTTGGAGGAGGAGCAGCAGCAGCTGTAGTTGTACAATTTTCTCTTTTTTCAGTCTTTCTGGTACTTTCTCTTGTGCGCTACCCTTGGAGAAGGTGCACTCTCTTGGTTATCTGTTGGTTATGGTATGGCTTCCTGGAATCATTCTTTTTTTCAAAGGTTAAGGTGCTCGGGGTGGCTTTATGCCTATGGTTGGGTGACAATGATGTAGCATTGTCTATGGTTAAAGGAGCACATCAACATTATTCTAACAATCCATTCAGTGCCATGTTCACTAGCTCTGTATCTGTAACCTTCTCCCCAACTACTGCAAGCTAATCACAAACCTATGTGACCTTCATAAGGTAACTAGAGACCGTGTCTGATCTAGTCATCTCTATAGATCTTAATTTGTTCCGTAGTATCGCATTCTTGTTTATGTTCTCACTCTAGTAGAGACTAACCAAGGCATCAAACATCTCCTTCATTGTCTTATTCTCGCATATATGCAGGATCATATGATCCTTTATGGCATCCAAGATCATCTGTTTGGCCTTCACTTCCCTCTTGTTATGAGTTGCCCACTGCTGCAAATCTGTAGGCAGAGTCACAATGTCTTTGACAATATCCCAAAGATCATTGTAATAACATCATTGTACTCAGCAGTCCCTTTGACCTACTTTTGAGGTCACTAGTCAAATATTAATAAAACTATCTTATCTTATCTAGCAAGAGTGTAACCCTCATCTTCCATGATAAGAAATTTGAGGCACCATCCAATCTATCATCGAACCTAAGCTAGTTGATGCCATCTCTGAGATCTACTGCACAAACTACCAAATCTGAAAATAAAACTTTGAAACCCTATAATTGCAGGTCCTTCTTCCCCACAATTGATTTACCGCTACAAATCGTTGAGAATCTCAATGAGAGAAATAGCTCTAATACCATGTGGAAATTCGAAGCCTAGATGACTAATGTCCTTATGATCTCAATTAAACAAGTAAATTGTTGAATTTAATTAATGTTGAAATTAAATTTCAAACCATAGTATCAATCACACAATAGTTGGAAATTAAATAGCGAAAGCATAAAATCAATTTCACACATACACGGGTAATTACTACTTCAAAATCAACTTTTCATTCCTTCAAAAAACTTACAAGTAAACCTCCACAAGCTACCAAAAAACAACAACTGCACAGTTACCAAAATCACCCTAAACTGAGCAGAACGACCTACCTGAGAAGTATGGCCTCCTATACGGCCTAGTTGTACACACTGTACAATCCATTGTACTGCTTGTATGTACGAACTGTACAGACAACTGTATGGTCTATTTGTACCACTCTATGGACCTGTCTGTACAACT
Source organism: Picea sitchensis (assembly GCA_010110895.2). Classification (NCBI taxonomy): domain Eukaryota; kingdom Viridiplantae; phylum Streptophyta; class Pinopsida; order Pinales; family Pinaceae; genus Picea; species Picea sitchensis. The sequence goes on along the minus strand of SNQJ01S0015002.1, from coordinate 221,710 downwards.
GTACAAAACTGTAGAGCAACCTGTACAGAAATGTCTGCTGCTAAGATTTGCGTCTACCTAAATCCCTGCTCTCTCTCTCTCTCTCGGTCGCTCAACCTACTCAATTGTTCTTATGTGTTTAAACCCTCTATCTTTCCCTTTCTTTATACTTTTAGCTGAGACCAAAACCCTAGTCTATTTTTTAGATTACTCCTAGTCTAAGTCATGCATGCATGAAATATACTTTTTAGACTCTACAACTAAATATAAGACTTTTCACTTTTTAATTAAAGTGAACTACAAAATAGAATTACTTTTCGAAAATAGAAATATCTCGAACCACTTCTCGCACATTCACACTGAACCTATGCAAAAGTTCATGTCCGAGATATATTTCTCAACACCGTCACCTCGGTAGCCTTGCCTTTCTCACTTTAGACCAAGTGAATGATAGCCTAGCCCCTATGGTTAACTAAGCTCAATGTGTGGTATATAGTGGGAGCAAGAGAGAGATTAGAAAACATAAATGATTTTTTGGAGAAATTTATGAGTTTGGGTGGTGGATGAAAGGAGATATCAGTGCCTTATCTTGTTGGGATATGGGGTCATGCAAGAAACTTCAACTCTTCTTCGCCTAAATTTGCCTGATCTGTTTGAAGGAGATCTTGTTTCTCTGCAAATTTGTCTTCATGTATTTTACTATAATTGCTATCATGTTCTGATTCTTTACAAATGTTTTTGTGAACTTTATGTTGCAGCAATCTTCAAAAAGGAATTCTGATAAATAAACTCTTTTGGAATATTTATGAAAAGCTGCATGGAATTCTTTCAATGATGAAATGTTGGAAGGAGGAAGAGATTTGTACCAAAGTCGAGCGTCTCCTCCCAATGAAAACATAAACAACTTCATGAGGACATCTTCGTGAGAAATATGCAATTGATCCATAAGCTTATGAAATTCAAACAAGTCTTGTGCAGGATTGTCACCCACATCTTCTCTGAAATTTGGAAGGATATCTTCCCAAACTTTAATGTCTGGAACAACGTTTGGAAAACCAAAAACATTTGTAAAATCCAAAGGAGCAAACCTCGCAGCAATCCGAGCAGTGAAAGAACTTGACATGTTGAAACCAGTGGAGTCGCTAGTGAATCATGTGGAGTCTTCGAACCAAGGAGTTGCCAGGTGAATGATCACAGCCAGTTGAACGCCTATCCCTTGTTCACCATCAAGAAATAGATCTGAGCTTTGTCGTACCCCAGGGAAGATATAGACCTTCAAAACCGTCCCCGGCAAATGTGCCAGAAAATGTTGTCGCAAGAATTGACTCTAGGCTGTAATAGAGCCAAGCCTTAGCACATTTTGAAGAAGATAATAATTGTTGATTGACCAGTTATTGGAAGCTTCTGGATCTAGGTCTGAATGAGCCTTTCAACCATTACAAATCAGAAATAAAGAGGCATGACTTCGTCTACTAAATCCTTAAGATCATAAGCGTGGATAGAAGATGTGGAAAAACAAAACTAAAAATGAAGAACCAGGTATCCAATTCTGATAAATCTGGTCTTCCTTTCAGTAGAAGAATGATGATGAATTCATTTAAGTTGTCTTTATTAATCAAGCATTAATATCAGACTGCAGGTCTTGTTTTGCTCATAGCCAAACAGAGGAAAAACTGCTCTCAAATAGATGCTTTAAAATTAACTACAGCAGAAGTCTCACTGAATTGTAGTTATTACAACCTAGATGAATAAATGAATAAAAGAAAAAGAATCAATGAGAATATCATAAACAAAACACAGGAAACACATGATTTAACCCAACAAGGTCTCAGAATCTCTTTGGTTCTGCTAAATATTATTGAAAAGACTGCATTACAATCCCAGGCCAAAAACCTCTTGGGCTGTTCCCCCCCTCTAACTATTACAAAGCTTTGCTTAAATAGCAAATAAATTTTCCTAACTGTCCTAGCTTTTAGGAAATAAACTTAACATGAATTACAAACTAAAGATAACAATGAAACTACTACAGGAAATAACTCGTATGATTGAAAATTGCTTGGCAAAGGCTACCATAATCTTCCATCGATCCTCTGCTGCCAGGTGTTTTCCACTTGGATTTGGAGTTATCTACAATCACTGATTGAATCTCTGAAAAAAAATGGATCTGGAGTCAAGCTGCCACCTGTACCTTCAAATGCCTGAAGACTTGCAACTTGTTAAGTTGGGAATGCTTGAAATTTGAGATATTTTTCCTTCTGGCTGCCACGATGTCTTTTGACTGCTGGAGAACTGCCTGAATATATTGGATTTGATCCTCTTGACTAATCTTTTGCCATCTTGATTAGAGATCCTGCAAATGCTCCAAAAATCTGGGACAGAGTGCCACCTTGGATGCTGGCTGGTGCTACCAAATATTCTGAAGATAGTGATTATGCTATAAAGCGTATCTCATTGATATCATGATCAAAACTGAAAATCTTATCCTTCGTCAACTATTAAGAGATGATTCATCATTATGATCGACCCAAAACTCCTGAGAAACTGCCATTTGTGCCTTTAGATGTGGAAAACAAATTGCCACTTATGTCTTCGAATGCAAGAATGCTGCCTTTGATTCTGGAAAAGATAACAAAGTGTCTCAAATAGATGAAATGCTAAAATCAAATAAGGAACTGCTATCTCCCTTTTGACTGCCAATGATTCTGGGCCTAAATCTAATGCAATCAAGGAATCGAAATGCTTTCCAGAAAATTCAGAAACAGAAGGAGAAGCATACAGTTAAGGAGAAAGATGTGTATATACACCACAATATGACAGTCAAACAAAATCATTCTTTGCCTCAAGGCAACCTCTGTATTCTAAAAAGCATCTTGCTTATAATGGCACCGCAATTGCATACTTTCTCCTCGTTTCTCGTGATTTGATTAGGGAACAGAACTTTCATTTTCTGATAGCTGACGAACAAAGATGTCGTGGACTCTTTTTTTTAGCTCATCAACTCCTTGGTTGGTCTTGATAGAGACATGAAGGGCACCCTCTGGTCCAGTTGCTTTGTAATATTCTTCTGCAGTATAAGCACCAGTGGACTGCGATAACAAATCAGTTTTGGAAACAACATCTATCCACAGTCGATCCCCGAATCTTTCCCTTATTTCATTGTAAATATAAAACTGATCTGAAACAGATGTCCCACAATCACCAGAAAGGTCATGAACAAACATTACTGCTGATGGTAAGTGGGATAGAGCAGCAATTGTTAACTTCTCCATATTGTTTCTGTCCTCTTGTACAAAACTCAGCAGAGAACAAGAATGGTAGAATAAGTTTATGTTCAATAAATAAAAGGAAAAACCAACGATTCCAACCAGATGGTCGCCTCTGCTCCCTTGGCCTGTACTTGACACTTTCAGAGCTTGGATTCCCTTTTGTCTTGGACTCCTGGGATACTCTCTGATCATGTGAATCCTTCAAACAATCAGGCTCCCATCTTGACTGATGTCTCTCTCTGTCACTGGTTGACACTGGAGCTAAATTGTCAGCCTGTTGAGACCTATTTCCACTTCCGTGTTCATTCAATGCATAACCACCAATTGTACCACCTGAAACAAAACCACTAACCCCTTGCCTTTTATTGCTTGGAATATTGGATGACGGGCTAGTGCTTGATGCACAAGAATTAGATGATGCAGGAACAAAATTACTCTTGAATTGTGAACAACATCTACAGTTTTCCCTACTCGAACTGGAATTGACAAAGGTTTCAAATTTTCATCCATGGTCATTAGCATCCTTGAGAAGATGGGTGCCTTCCAATACCTGACCACCAATCGTTTTTGCTGCACCCAAAACTCTTCCGAGCAATTTCTCTACCAACGCATCGTATTCGTTAATGCTTAGATCAACAACAGATGATGTGGGTGGTGGTGCTTGAATTTCTCTAGCAGATGATGATGCAGAGGGAGAGGAGACTACCCCGATTTCAGACCCGATAAATTCAAGTTTGGAAACTGCTGCCTTTTCATCATCTTCCTGATTAATCCAACTAAACTCCACCAAATCATTCAGTTGATTTCCAAATTTAGCCAAGCCCGGCAAAACAGGTAGGTAATCTTCAAGAGCCAGTAGAAGGTCAGCAAGAGTAGAACCACCATGTTGTGTTGCTGCCTTTCTCTTTATTTTTGCAACTGTAAGACCCTCTTCTGTTGCCAGGACAACAATCCGTGTCCGAAGTGCTGACAAATGCTCTACCATGCTTGCAGATAAAGAGGCATGAAGTAATTTACCAAAGTCGGTGCCTTTGGGTATTTGTAAACCAGGGACAAAAACTACCACCTCATTGACATTCCCTGGCTTTTTCTCCATGGCTGCAATATCTTGTGCTGTGGACTGTATGCATCCCATGTTCCTTAAAATCTAGAATGGTTGGAGTCTGGTTGCACTCTTGATCCTCGCCCAGTGGGAAACGCAGGTTAGAGTGGGTCTGAAGCTAATATCGGCGAGGAGAACGTCAACCGACGTGAAGCCAATCTGGCTACCAATTCCTCAATGTCTTCAACCAAATCTGAACTTCGAATCGTTGTATTCTCTTTTATATTGTGTTAACCTTCTCTCAGCTTTTTGCAGATACTCCCCGTTGCCAATCGTGTTCTGAAAATTGTGGATGATCCATAAACACGGGAATGAAAACCTGAGAAGGAATGTCAAAGCTCCGAATACACTCGTGGAACCTTGACTTCGGGCTTCAGGGGAAAAGAGGAGTGGCAATTTTAATTCCTCCGGTGTTCAAAACTCCCGAAGTGGGACCTGGAGCTCAGAACGATGACCAAGACGGATTGATGCTCTTACGGAGCCTCTTTCTATTAAAGAAATCCTGTAACAATTGTTGCACCTGCTCTTGACTCATGGCCTTATTGCTTGGCTAGCTTGTGGAATTGTTTGGCGCTATCGATGCTTGGGCACTGGCTTTGTTCAGCGCTTGACACCTGCTGCGTTTTGTTTTTTTTGCATTTGGGGTATATCCCACATTTGTCGGATGAAGAGTTCGCAGGTATTTTTATATACCAGCGTTCCCTCAATTGCTCGACACGTACTGCACCCCTTTTGGGCCCCCTCATGAGCTCCTCCTCCATGTGACTTGATGCATGGTGCTTAGGCGCTCGGTCTCGGTTGACTTGTGTTGTGTTGCAGGTGCCTGGCTCGGTGCTTTAATTGGAGATTGGGCCCGTGGGGTAATTGGCCCAATAATTTTTACATAAAAATACTTCGATGAATATGGGTTTGGTTACATGATAACTTGAAGAATTACATACAACCTAGGGTTTGAATAAATAAAACCCTTTTCTTTTTTTACCAAACCTTTAAAAATAATAATAAAATATTGTTTCAAAATTATATAAAATAATTTTAAAATAATACAACTTAAAAACAATTGTAGTTTGGTTTTACAACTTGGCATTTTAGACCCATTTCAAAGATTGAGGAATTGCAAACAAAGAGAGATGGGAGGTCTCGGCAAACTCTTCATGTAAAGATTTGCGATTTTGACAAATGCGACGCAAGGATTTGAGATTTTGATGGTAGAGAAGCTTGGAGAAAATGGCGAAAGGTTTAGAGGTTTGCTGCAATGGAAAAGCTTACGCCAAACGACACAAGGATTAAAAGCTAGCGCAACTGACAAAAAATTTTGGCGAGGGACACAAAGTTTAGATATTTCAACATTTGTTCTAACATGTGAGATGGTAAGCTAACGTCACCATGAGGTATGTTAGTCCTTCTTTCATGCAAAGTGTTGTGCTTAATATCTCGGGCATTTGAATGAGGATCATCAGTTGAAGTTGGATAATGGATCATAAGCTCAAGAAGTTATGTTTGTTCCCTTGTTTCACCTTGGTGGCCAGCATTTGTGCCCTAGTCCCGTGTTGTCACCCCCAAGGAAAAGGGTTACTACTGGGGTGCCCTCACAAGGGTAACGTTTTGTTTCCCCGCCATACTTAATACTTAACACTTACCATCCTGGAGCCTGTCGCAGTGTACTAAACTTTAGTGACAGGTCATGGTTCATTCTCTCATGAGAAGAGGGGCTAAAGGCCGAGAGGTTGATTGGAGTTGCTAACAAAAGAAGAATAAAGAAAGAATGATGCTACAGAAAGAGAGAGAAAATAGCAAAGGACTCTCAAAAGCCAGTCCATACTTGAGCTTCACCCTTTCCGTGTTCGCCCCAAACCCAAGCGGTGATGTTATAGCTTGAAACCTTATAAAGGGGACTTGCAAATATGATAAGAGGACCAAGGTTGTTGGGAGCGGGAGCGGGAGCGTCGATTTTCAAAAATTTCTGGGAGCGGGAGCGCTTCGGGAGCGTTTTTTATATAATACATAAAAAATATATATTTTGATGCATATATATATATATATATATATAACATGCAGAATGTTGAATCAATTGCAAAAAACATGAAAACTTAGATATAAGATCATTTAACTAATTGATTAGTGATGATCATTAAAGCATCAACCATTTATTACACATATAACATCAATCATAAACATTTGTCATCAATAGATTGTAAAACAGTAAAAGCCAACATCAACCACGAAATGAAATAGTCTAGTGACTAGTCTCTAGACTCTAGACTTTAGAGCATCAATGATCATATTCATTACCAAAGAGTTGTAACTTGTAAGATTTAGAATTTCAGTCAATGGTTCAAACTTCAAACTTCAAAATGCAAATTTCAAACTTCAAAGGTAAATTGTCATATGATGTTCTTAAGTTCATAACTTCATAACTTCATTGTTTACAGAATAAGCCATAATAAAGAATCAAGACTCAAGACTCAAGACAAAGTACTAAGTTTTAGAGACTACTTCTAAACATGAAACAAAAAAAGAGATCTAGTATATAGTAGCAACTTAACAAGTACTAAGTACTATGCTCTAAGTTTTCCTCTTGCCACAAGAAACTTCTAGTTTCTTCTCACGTGATCTTTGAATAAGAGCAAGAACAGGTGGAAGAGATCGTGGAACACGACCAACAGCTGAATGGCCCCCATGTGACAATGGCCAATGTGCAGATAAAGGTAAAACTAATGAATCTGGAACCCTTGTAGTGGATGGGGGTAGCATGTCTCCTCCAGGAATATGATCGCCATCATGATCACCCAAAAGTTCCTCTTCCAAGCGCTCTAAAACAATGGTTCCATCCTCTAAATTAGTCTCCTCTGGATTGTTATCCCAAGTCATATCTCTTTTACAAAAAGCATTCCCCTCTTGTTATCCCAAGTCATATCTCTTTTACAAAAAGCATACCCCTCTGCATCACAGTAATGCAATAACAACCTCAAGTTGTAATGCACATAAACCAAGCTTTTGCCCAACAAGATTCCGCTTTTTCTTCACATTGTGGATGAAGTTAGGTGCTCCAACACCTCTCTCAAGAGGTGTTAACGCACTGAGAAAGCACCTTGACTGCCAATTTATGCAAAGTTTTTGCAAGGGAGCCATACATGTTCCACCATTCAATAGAACTCAACCTGTTTCGATCTTTGGTTGCATGCAAGCTACCAAAGACTCCATGCTCAATCATGTATTTGCCAATTGGCCAGACTTGAGCACACCTTCTTCATCGCACCGCCTTGTCCAATGCAAAGTATTACATCCATTTTGCACTTTTGGATCTGTGTGTGGTTTTCTCTTTCCCCACCCTGTGTGTTGGTTGGGCCAACCAAGATGAAGAATAACATTTTTGGGTAAGGGACATGCTAGGGCATGGAGTGAACATTCAAATTATCCCACCTTTTGACCACAAGTTTATGGATATGATCATACAAGATCGCATCCTCCGGGTCAACAATGTCTTTGATTTGGCCTAACATGTTGTCCATCTTCTCATACACTTCTCCAATCACCGACTGATCTGTATCCGCAAACCGAATCATAATGTAAATGGGTTTGGGTGAACTGCAGAATATACCAACCTCGCTACAAAGTGGCCATCAAGAACTCTATCCTCCACCTCCGAAAAGTCACTTCTCTCAGATACAAATGTAGCCCTATCTTTTAGATCCTCACATGAATCACTCGAGACCATTCTAGCCAATGCCTCTCTCACCTTCAATATCAAGGTGAGAGATAATAGCTACAAAATCAATTTTGTAACTTTAGTAACTCCAACTTGGAGGATCATGAAAAATGTAGTGAGCCATGCTATGATTGGTAATAAATCTTATTATCTTCTTCCTCTTTGTACAAAGCACCAATCCATCTATAATCATGGTCCTTCATTTTAATGATATCATGTATCAAAAGGTTCATTGTGGGAACCAAACACCCCGACCAAAATATATTGGGGTACCTATCTTCAATGATTGCTCATGTTGTCTTACAATTAGCAGCATTATCGACAATGACTTGAATGACATTAGGGCCCAATCTTTTGAATGGTTTTAAGTAAGGCATTTGCAATATTAATCCTTGTTTTTTTAGCGATCTGAGTAGTCATGTGATGAAAGGAAGATCGCACCACTCTTAGGACACAACAAGAATATTTATCAATAGCTTGTCTTTCTCACATTTGTCCAACCATCGATACAATTGATACCCCATTTAGGTTCCACTCCATTTGTAAACTTTCCTAGAGCACCTTGGATTTTGGCTCTTCACCGCCAAGTCCTGTTCTAGCTTTGTCACCCAAGGTCTTCATAACCTTTAGGGGCACCATTGGTGGCTTGAACCATTTCATGCCAATATGGTGAGTGACGAACATTGAATGGTATACCACATGCATAGAGAAACCACACAACTTTTGCATCCACCTCATCTCTACAACCTTGGTCAAGAAATTCAGATAGTGTTCTAGGTGAAGACGGAGGCGAGAATGCACTAGCATGGGATGCGCTTCTCGACCATCGAACATTCTTCGCATTCTCGCTGTGTTCACCGCTTGGTCTTTGATTTGTTTTGTAAGCAATTCTCCCTTTGGTATTTGAGTCTATCTTTGAAATCGATACTCACTAATGTGCTTTGATTCCTATATTCTTACCTTCATCCCAATACATACAGACCCACATAGATGCTTTGTCACACGGGTATAGGAACTGCGTAATTCTTTGGTGGCGACAATGGTGGCATATAAATTTCCATGTTCCACCCCTTTTCCCTCCACACTCAAGCTTTGTGACATAGTTCCATAGAGGTGTGTACCTCTTTGGATTTTTGGGGATCCCGACCATCACTATCATTTTCATTGTCTTCATCCCATTCCTTCCTCCTCCTTGATATGTGTTTTCGTCCACTTCTATTTCTTCATCACTATCATGGGTATTTTGACGTGAATTTCCCACCACCATCATTATAATAAAAATGGAACCAAAATGGCATACCACATCGACATCAACATCATGAATGTTGAACCTTGGCCCTGATAATGTAAGTTGCTACCCACAATAGAATGATGGAGGAGAAATGGGAAAGAGTAGGAGAAGAAATGATTCAAATATTCAACATAGCATAATATACCAGTTTTACAAACACATGCATTTCAAAAAAAAAATGGGCTTATGTTTCTTCCACCCCTCTTTAGCTTCCAATGGTGGTTGAATATGACTATGGTAGCCTCACCCTCTCCAAGCTCACAAATGGTAGCCTCAAAGTTCAATCTCTCTTCCAAGCTTTCCAATCTCCCTATAGGAGCCTTCAATATTCCTTCCAAACTCACCAATCTCCCTTCAATCTCCTAAGGAACTAGCAAGAACCCTCTCAAGAGTCAAAACCCTCTTAGCAAAGATGAGTGAAATGAATGAAATGAGAAATAGAATGAGAGAAAAGGGAGGATCGAGTTGTTTCAAATTTCACTTAACCCCAGGCTACCATTCCCTTGTTTCATTTCTCCCAAAAAACAAAAACAAAAACCCATTTTACCTCCTCACGCACACGGGCTCAGGGAGTGTTTCCGGGGAGCGTTTTTTTCTTTGGGAGTGCTCTGGGAGGGGGATCAGTTGAAACTGTGAGATGCCATAAAACAAGTAGTGTTTCCCAAGCCTAAATGTCGTCGAGAGGAAAGCAATCCCATAAACAATCCGCGGATATCCAGAAAATAGAACGGGATAAAAGACAACAGAAAAGAGAAGAACTTCGTAACCAATGGATTAACAAAAAGTCGAATAGAAAGATGTTCGAGGAGGGTTGGCCTGACAGAGCGCGTGAGCAGTCTGAGTCAGACAGAGATCGACCAGAGTTGGCAAATAGCAGCAGTAGCGGCGACACCCAACAGAAGTAGCAACGCACAGTTGAACACCCATCAACCGAACGACGAACCGAAAAGTATGGACTACGAAGAATCTAGACCAACTTTACGTACTTCTCCCGCACCGGAAACCAGTCCACGGATAAGAGAATTTCTCCAACAAAGACTGCAGATCGACGACCAATCTGCAAGATTATGGTACAGAACGGACGACCAGGGAAACCTACGGGATGCATTGATTGTCGAGCCAGAGCGCAATGAAGTCGACAATATGATTATCCAAATTAAGGATCTCACCGACTCGACCCCCTGCCACATCTAATCTCAAGAGAAGAAATTAACTATACTCTGGAAGCAACGCAACCTTTGGAACGACGGTTAGTCGAATATAAAGATCAAAGCTCTCAAACTGAGGATGTAGTTTCTATACTCAAGAAGAAACAACTGTTCCTTGAGTACCATCCATTGTCGAACGCAGACAAAATCTGACCAGAAGGTTCGACAGCTTAGTCGAAAGCAGTAGTAGCTCAAATACAAAGAAAACCGAGCATTCCTACCAAGAAAATCAAAATGGGATTCAACCACATCCCGATTTACGAAGGAGAAGAGGACCCAAAACGCCATTGGTTCGTATGTGAAAAGTTTTGGGATGCGGCTGATATTATAGACGAAGATAAGCAAATGGCTCAATTCGAAGCTGTGCTATGCCACCGCGCCTTACCGTGGTTCATGTACTACACGAAAAACCAAACTCGTTCAAAAGCAGAAATAAAGAATAGCTTCTTAACATTCTTTAAAATTCAGGACATCACACATCTGGCGGCTCAAAAGTTAAAAGAAATAAAACATAGACCAGGCGAGTCGGAAAGAGAATATGATAAGAGATTCAAAGATCTCCTAAGTCAAATCCCGACGACGATTGACCAGAACTTGTTGGTCTAGTGGTATGCAGCTACTGCCAAGAATCTGTTCTCCGCTACGCTTATACGAGATAACCAACAGTGAAGACGCACTACAAATGGCACGACGAGTCGAGTCGGATGATGAAGGCCCGTCGACTTCCTTGATGACGGAGAGACTTGAGGAGAAAATAGAACATTTGCAACAAACAATCAAAAATCTATCTATACGACGCAATGAAGTATGGTGCACCACATGCACTAGGGAAGGACATACAAATGATAATTGTCCCCTCAATGAGCGCACACAAACAGCAGACGTTCGTAGAATACAAGATCAGAAATATTGTAATATATGTGAATGCCTAATTGATCATAGTATACAAGATTGCCCACATAATCTGAAAAACACGAAGTCATGCCACATATGTGAAGCTTCTGATCACCGAACATCTGAATGCCATCTAAACACTCAAAATCAAAATAATATACGAACAGTCTACCACACAGAAACCACCGATCAAGCAAACCACTATGGTTGAAGAGATGATTACTACGGTGGTCGTGGTCGAGGTCAAGGAGGCCAACGTGGATTTGGTGGTCGTGGACGACCATATTGTTTTAATTGCTGGAAAAATGATCATGATAACGCAGATTGCCCTATAAAAGACAGAATTGATTTGAAATTTTGCAATATATGCGGCATTGGAGATCACTCTTTAGAAGACTGTCGGATAGTACTCGACAAAATCATACCAAGAAAAAATGTGAATCTACTACATACAGTATCCAAGGAAGAGGTGAGGAACTCCAAAAACTTACATATTGTTACACGGTCGGGCGCAGGAGGTGATATTCACACTCCACCAAAAAATTACCAAAGGCAGAAGGATAACAACTTCCCAAACTCAGATAAACAAGAGCAAATCATGAGAGAAGCTCTTAAATTCTTCAAGAACTCCACAGAGGATCAACAAAACCCAAGAAGTCGAAATGAAGATACCATCCGAGAATTCTTGCAACTCCTCAAAGAAAAACATTCAATAGGTAGGTTGTTAGATCTACTCAACATATTGCGGGAATACAAAGATGGTCAGAAACCGACCAAGGATGCAAATCACCTCTCTTATAACAACAAAGATTACGATCCACGAGTCGACTTGGAGATTGAGGAAATGATGGTCAATCGAGTGGTCATTGATTTTGGTTCGCGAGTCAATATTCTACGACGAGAAACATGGATACGAATGGGTCGACCCAACCTAGTGCCCACACTGAATTATCTTAAATTAGCGGATGAAAGATTAATAGAACCAATTGGAATATTGAGAAATGTCAACACTCAAATTAAGGGAATACCGACTTCGGTCGACTTCGAAGTGATCAACCTTGTCGAAGGAATGCCAGCATACGCAACCCTTGTCGATCGGCCATGGGGTCGATGAATGAAAGCAACTATCTCCCTTGAAAGAGATAGAATTAAATTGAAAGGAAGCGGAAGAAAAATAATTATTCCCCTGGATCCGAAGGAAAGAAACCACGGATGGAGTCGTGGGATGAAGATCAAGAAGCTAGATGCCTATATCAGATAAACAACGAACAAAATGATTATATAGAACCGACTGCAAAAGGAGAAATTTTGAGAGAATCTCCCATGTCAGTCAGGCATAATTCCGACTCCGCCTTATACAACTGGCAAATTGAAAATTACAAAGCACATGCGAAAGATTGTTGGTCTATTGAAATTATTCCAAAGAAACATCTTAACACATGTTACTCAATCTAGGTTGTACCAAAAGTATACGAAAAGATAACTCGACAAACTCCCACTCTTATACCGACTGACAATCAAACAATCAAACCCTTACGATACAACGAACGGCATGCCCCTTCGACCCATGTCGAAGAAGTGGCAAAGTCCATAGAAGAACAAGGGAGGACACAGAGCCTTGTGGAGACTTTCACAGGCCAAGCTGCAATATGGTGGGAAACACATTCACCGAGATTACAAACATGGACGACTGTGTCGACATACTTTGTTGAAAGATTCAAAGACAAGAAATTATCCAAAGATGCAGATATTCCCACATTCAAACTCGGCTATGACAGAGTAGAACACATTCAACGTTGCGAAAGCGAGTGGCGAAAAATAGAATATAAGGATGAAAGGGTATGGCCCCACATGTTCCCAAGTACATTAGGTGTCATACCAAACAAATGGTATAAGATTGAAGAAGCCCGTGGCATACATCAAGCTAGGTTGAAATTAAAGAAAATTTTATACAAGACTTTGAATTCAATCCAAAAGAAGAACACTTGAGAGATGCAGCACAACAGATAAAAAGATTTCTAGAAAATCCTTCACCAGGTATACAGAAAGAAAAAGAAAATATGTCAGTCGATGGAGGATCGACTTCGACTTGCAATTTTGTGTTGGTAGAAAACAAAGAAATCTCGACTGCACGGAGGATCGACACAGAGAATATAAAATGCCCAGGACAGAGCTTCCAGTGGAAGAAAGATCACCCAGCACTGTAGAATCATGTGAAGTCAGTGTTAAGTATAACCACGGAACACAAAGAAGACCAGGAAGTTAAGCCACCAGAATGGATGGATGCAGAAATCAAAACAAAGGAATTCGACATGTCAAAGATGATAGACCAAAAATGGTACGAATAGGTGATTATTGGTCCGACAAGCAAACAACCGACATAGTCAATCTACTAAAAGAATATCAAGATGTTTTTCCATGCGACTACAAGGACTTGAAAGGACTTGTAGAGGAAATGGGTGAAATGAAGATTGAACTTATTCCAGGAGCAAAACCAATCAAAAAACGACCATACAAGTTAGCGCATAAATATAAACCGATCATTCAAAAAGAAATCGAGGGAATGCTACAAGCAGGTATTATTTATCCTATCGACAAAGGCAAAATGGGCAAGTCCCATGGTTGTGCAACCAAAGAACTTATTCCAAGAGCAAAACCAATCAAAAAACAACCGTACAAGTTAGCGCATAAATATAAACCAATCATTCAAAAAGAAATCGAGGGAATGCTACAAGCAGGTATTATTTATCCTATCGACCAAGCAGAATGGGCAAGTCCTATGGTTGTGCAACCAAAGAAACATGATCCCAAAAAACTAAAAATTTGTGTCGATTTTCGAGGACTCAACAAATAGAGAGTGACAGATATGTTCCCAACGCCCTTTGCTGATGAAATTATCAATGAAGTCGCTAGTCACGAACGCTATTCATTCACTGACGGGTTCTCAGGATATAACCAGGTGCCAATAGCAAAAGAAGATCAAGAAAAAACAACATGTGTCTCGGAATTTGGATCTTTCGCTTACAAAGTAATGCCTTTCAGACTGAAGAATGCACCATCAGTTTTTTCGAGAAAAGTGGTTAAAGCATTTCAAGAGTATATCTACAAAACCATAGTCGTATACTTTGACGACTGAACAATATATAGTCTATTCAAAAATCACATACAATGGCTTCAACTTATGCTAGAATGTTGCAGACAGATTCAACTATCGAGACAAGAGCAGCTTCTTATTCGCTAGAGCTCAAGGGAATAAGACAGAGAATCAGGCACTACTTCGCTAAAGCAAATAGAATCACTATTTCAAATCTTACTTTCTTTTGAAAGGGGACTAAAGAAAGGCATTAAGAAACCATATTACTTACATGGGGGTGCTAAGGATAACCTGCCTCTCGCCTCCTATAGGGACGTCTGGAGCCCTACTAATGTTATCCTCGCTATGGATAAGTAAGAGAAATATTCCATGCCGGATGCAGATATCATCAATGTCCACATGGAAGGGGTTGCTCATGCTGTAGTGTGGTGTTGGCTGGTCCTGTATGTATGTCTCGATGTCCCTTTCTGCAGTGCCCCCAGTGAGAAGCAGAATGAATAGGCCCGACCTAAGAACCAACCTTGACAGCTAAACATCAGGAAATGTATATTTGCCACACCTATTGGAATCCTGCTAGGACACATGGTATGTAAAGATGTGGTAAAGTTCGACATGGCTAAGATTAAGATTATCCTTGATCTAAAACCACCTGTGAATCAAAAACAAATCAAAATTCTATTAGGTCATACTGGATATTATAGGAAGTTTATACGCCATTACTCAGACATCACATTCCCAATGGATGAGCTTTTACAAAAAGATGTTGAATTTAAAAGGGAACCAAGACTACCAAGAATCCTTAGAATTTTTAAAGAAGAAGTTGATCAAAGCACCCATTCTCAAATTTCCAGACTAGACGAGAAAATTTCATGTCCATGTCAATGCGTCCAATGTAGTTGTCGAGTCGGTTTTAGCTTAGCCATACAACGACACAATGGATCATCCAAATGCGTATGCAAGTCGAAAAATGAATAAGGCAGAAAGAAACTATTCGACTACGGAAAGGGAAGCCCTATCAATGATTTTTGCTCTACAAAAACTCCGTCACTATTTACTTGCAAATCCCTTTACATTTTTTACAAACAATCAAGCATTGAAATACTTGGTCAATAAACCAGTTCATCAAGGCAAGATTTGTCATTGGTTACTATTATTTCAAGAATTTGAATTCGACGTAATCATACGACCAGGGAAAAAGAATGTTCGACATGATCACCTTTCACGACTAGTAATAGGAGAAGATCTGATAGGCATCGACGATGACATTCCAGATGCACATTTATTTAGAATCGAAGTTGCCCCTAAATATTTAGAAGATATTGCCAATTTCTTAGTAGAAGGAAAGGCCCCTGAGGACTTCCCAACAAACAAAAAGAAAGTTCTAGCCCTAAAAGTTGCATCGTTCACAATCATTAACGAATAGTTATACAAAATGGGAATGGATGATGTTTTAAAAAGATGTGTGCCAAAACATGAACGGGACGATATAATCAATGAAGCCCATGCAGGAGCAGCCGGGGGACATTTTCAAGCCGACACGACAGCCAGAAAGGTACTACAAGCAGGCCTATGGTGGTCGACTTTGCATAAAGACTGTCGAGATCAAGTAATAAATTGTGACAGTTGTCAAAGGCTTGGACGACCTTTGTGGAAAAACGAAATGCCACTAAGTTCAATAAACTCCAATCGAGCGTTCAAAATTTGGGCACTCGACTTCATCAGGCCATTTCCACAAAGGGCACGAATAACTAGTGCCAAGTACATCATTATTGTGGTCGAATATGTGACCAAGTGGGCAGAATCTGAGCCAGTCGAATCTTGTACCAAAGAGGTAGCAGCTAAATTCATCTACGAGAACATAATTACAAGGTTCGGTTGTCCTCCGACATTAATCAGCGATCAGGGAACTCACTTTGTGAATGAAACAATTAAAGTTCTACCGGGAAAAATTTTAATCGACCATAGAAAAATGACAACATATCACGCACAAGAAAACGGGGCAGTCGAATCCTTTAATAAAACATTACACAAAGGACTTACAAAGATATGCAGCATAAACAAAGATGACTGGGGCAATAAGATTCCTATAATCCTCTGGGCGTATAGATCAGCATTCAAAAGATTGACTGGGCAAACTCCATTCAAGCTAGTCTACGACCAGGAAGTTGTTATCCCTTTACAATTTTGGACCAGTTTCGACAGGGTGGCAGCTGTCGCAAAATTTGATGAGAGAAAAAATATGAACAACCGACTATACCAACTAAACAAGCTAGAAGAAGAAAGGTTGATAGCGATCCATCACCAAGAGGTTCAGAAGCAATAGCAAAAAGAATGGCACGATCGTCACATAAAGAAAAAGGATATAAAAGAGGGAGACTTAGTCTTACTGTATGACAGTCGCATAAAAGGCAAACCCAGAAAATTGGAAACGGCATGGTTGGGGTCTTATGTGGTGGAAGATATTTGACTGACTAGAGCTGTCCAACTTAGAACATTATTGGGGCAACCATTTAAGAAAGCAATTAACTCGTTTAAAAAAGTATCAAGTACAAAAGAAAAGAACCATGTTGGCAAAATATAGCAGAGTTGCCAACAGGAACCAACTAAACCGACTAATCATGCTTATGAGAAATAAACCTGCTTAAAATTAATAAACAAAAAACAGTTAGACAAATTCAGGTAAAAAAAAAATGAAAACGTAAAGTATTTAAAGGATAGCCATAACGCTAAATAAAAGTAGCAATAAAGTAAAATAGAGAGAGAAAGCAGCCCTTGGTCGAGCTCAAGACAAAGTAGCAGAAGATATTCTCGACATTCCACACCTTCTACCGACTTAAGACAAATACTCATAAGAAGAGAATCAAGCAAAAGGATTAGTCTAGGAGCAAGCGAGCGTAGATCATATGAGCACAGACCAAGAGAACACGAATCAAATTGGCATGACAAGAGACGACATCATCCAAACTCAGTCAAAATTAGCAAAACGAACGAGCAAACAAGCCATCACTGACATCGACTAAGTCAGTCCAGTAATAAAGATGGCTCAAAAATACTTGTCGGTCGGCCCACGTATCGACTACGTATCAACAGAGGAGACCTCGTCTGTCGGGTCCAGGACAACGTCGACAGAGAAGGAGCATTTAATTTGGGACAGGTAAAAGCCGACAAGAGCATTAATAATGGAAATGATCGTTGTACATCCATTCACACAATCGTCGATTACACCGATATGTGCAACAATCAACAAGAAGATATTCCAATTAATGATCGATAGGACGTAAACGAATGCCAACCGAGCAACGATTTAAACGTACACTCGCTAGACTCACTCGTACCACCAGTATTTATGACGAAAGAGCGCAAAATACAAGAACAATTAGACGCATTGAACCCAACGCTTTCGCCACCAGATATAAATTTGGAAGAAGCCTACGACTTTGCCTCATTGTTATTTTCGCCTCCACAGCTAAGTATAGAGCAAAACGCACAATCGACCGAACCCGTAAATTCACAAACTTTGCCCGAAGCTAGTAACCAAGATCAACAAATGTCGAGGATGAGGGGTCAAGTCAGTAGCGCAAAAGAAGGTTCAAGAACGAGGCAAGTTTTTGATAGAGCGACCGCGACGCCATTGCAAATTCAGATGCAAAATATCTAGCTTTCAAAGTTGGAGGAAGCAGATTGGAGCAAGCACTGGCTAAATTTCACAGAATGGGCCATGCAGGAAGGAAGCTTGAAAGAAGAAACCGAATTCTTGGAAAAATCCGGAATTTGACATATCCTTGGCGCCCCGCAAGTAGCTGACATGGGTCGATGGAAAGAAGAAGCGGAAAAATTCATTGTTAGTCGATATCATCAAGGATACCTTTGGTTGGATCAACCAAAAGCAATAACTGGCGAACGCCTCTACCGAATCTTGGGCATACCAAGAGCAGGGTCCAAGGTACCCAAGTCGACCAACACAAATGAATGGATGCAGGTTTTGACGAGGTCGACGACAGCCAAAAATTCTAAGGGGTTGTTGATCAACAAAATTAACTACCTAAGAGCCCGTTGGACTGCCATCATAATCTCTTTGTGCTTCACACCAACGAGTCGGGCGTCCGACGTAAAGATGAGACAATGGTCGAGGCAATAGCTCAAGTCTATCAAAATGCAGAAATGTTCAATTGGGCGGAACACTTGGCTGACATGATCAGAACCAATTGCAAGGAAGTTCAAGATTCAGGCAAAGCCATAAAATTTCATTCATTACTAATCTGGATAGCAATGGAACAATATGGGCCTGTCGGAGAAGCAACATTCACATCTAAGAAAACCCCGACAATGGAGAGGTACAGAGTTTTCTCATTGTTAAATTTACATGCAGCAGCGAGGGCCATTCTCCTGGAGGATGGCTAAGACCCTAGACAAGATCTAGGGCCCCCAGTGCACTCCTGGGGTATGTGGTCTGGGACCAAATTGATAAAGACCCTAGACA
>SNQJ01S0015002.1:176552-198230 GCA_010110895.2 Picea sitchensis | reverse complement strand
ACCTTATCCCTCCATTCAATACCCTATCCCTCCATTCAATGCCTTATCCCTTCATACGTTAAGTTTTCTAATAAATAAATTAAAAATTATTAAGCTTTTAATTCGTTACCCAAACCTTGAATGAGTTAATTAATTAATTAATTAATCAACATATATAAACAATAAATAAATAATATTATTAATAAATAATCATTATTTAACTAATATACATTAGGACAGTTAATTATTTAATTAACTATACTTGATAAACCTTAAGCAATCATTTAACTAGGTTTGTTACACCGTACCTGTCCATCCTGGGTTACCTTTTGACGCCTTGCGAAATTTAGCTTGAGGGAGCCCTCTGGTGGTAGTTTCCAGTTGCGCTCACCTATTTGTAATTGCGACAACCATCTTACCTGATTGGGGTTGCGTCCTCCTTTCAGTTGAAAAGCCTCTAGAATTTTGAGATCCCGATCTTTGAGTTGCGCTCCTCCTGTTTGGCAGTTGCGGCTCTGTACGGTTTCTCTTGTCATGGCTATTATTGTTTCCTTGATCTTTCCTGCCGTCCATCTTTGGTTCTTGAAGATGCGTCGGTTCTGTTCCTTCCATATTGCCCAAATGACCATGTCGAGAATGAGGGTCCAACAAAGATTCACCTCTTCGTTTTCGTTGTAGTTTTCCTTCCATGTGTTTACAGTTGCGGAAATATTACCTTTGATACTATTAGACTGTCGAAAAATGTTTGCCACCCAGTCCTAGACTTCTATTGTGTAGGGACATTCATCCAGGAGATGGTTCGTTGTTTCCTCCTTTTCTTCACATAGGTGACATCTTGAAGGGCCTATGAAACCTCTCTTCTTTAGGTTTTCCAAGTTAGGATTTGGTTGTATATAATTAGCCACTGAAAGGTTTTTATTTTTGGCCAATGGGGGTTGTTCTAGAGCTTGTCCCATTGATGCGTCGAGTCCTCTTGGTCCTGGTTCGCTATGTAGTGGCATACTTCTTTCAAATTGAATTCCCCGCCGGCTTTGTGCCCCCATCTCAGCTGGTCATCTACGTCCGTGACTGCAATTTTTCATCTCCCCAATTCCTCCTCCACCTCTTTAACTACTGCTGCAGTCTGGTCTCTAGTCTGTGGGGTGAGAGTGTTCCAGATTTTCCATTTGTTGCAATTTGTTTCTTGTTTCCAGTAATGGCAGACTCGGGTTTTGCCTTGCACCATCGTCTCCTATTGGACTGCCTCCCGACCCGGTTTTTCCATTCTCGGTTCCTGTTGCCAGGCATCCTCCCAGAATCAGGTGGTTCTGCCATTCCTTATTTCCCAAAAGCTGTGTGTCTCGATCCAGTTCTTGTTGCACCAGGCTAAGTTCCAGATGGCAAAACCTTCCCTGGTGCCTCTGAAGCAGATTTTGTCCTGGTCACAAATGTCCGGAGCATACTTTGCCTTCCACAGGTTGACCCATGGCGTTTTCGTTTCTTTGACCCATCGCCACCAAAGTTTCGCCCCATAGGCGTCATTGGTCACTTGTAGGTCGTGTAGCCCCAAGCCTCCTTTGCTTTTTGGTTTACAAACCTTCTCCCAAGCCACCAGTGCCCATTTTTTCCTTATTTCCGCTCCTCGCCACATGAATTCCCTTTGTATGGTTCTTATTTGTTGTAAAATCCCCTTGGGGGCTGGGAAAACTGACATCATGAAGGTTGGGATAGCTTGCAAAACCAACTTGGTTAGGATAAGTCTTCCAGCTAGGTTGAGGGATCTGTACGTCCAATTTTTTACCTGGTTTTATAGCTTGCTGACTATTCCTTCCCAAGTTGATAACTTGTAGGCTTTGTCTGTCAGGGGGATGCCCAAGTACTTGGTTGGGAGGGCTTTGCGTTCAAAGCCCAAGATGTTGGCCAAATTCCTTTGGATAACAGGGTTGGTATTAAAGAAGAAGATCATAGATTTGGATTGGTTTATCTCCGCCCCCGAGGTTTATCTTTCGCTTCCTTGACCTTGGGCATGCCATGAAGTAAGGTATCATCCACGAACTGTCGGTGTGTAGAAGTTGGGCAATTCTCGTAGGGTTTGATACCTTTTATTTCCCCTGTTGCGGTTGCGCTTTTTATGCTTCAACTGAGCCCTTCCATCATTAAGATGAAAAGGAAGGGGGACAATGGGTCTCCCTGTCTGATGCCTCTCGTGGGCCAGTAAGGTTTGGCAGGGACTCCATTTACTAGTAGCGAGAAGCTTGTTGTGGATACTAGGTTGACTATCCATCTGATCCAGTGCTGGGTGAAGTTGGAGGCTTCCAGGGTCTTGACCATATAGTGCCAGCTGATTTTGTCATAGGCTTTTGCTAGGTCTAGTTGTATTATAATTCCCCCTCTTTTCTGAAGCTTCAAGGTGTGGACAAGTTCATGAGCATGGATAATATTGTCCATTATTTGCCTACCTTCCACGAAACCTGCCTGCTCTTGTGAAACCAGTGTGGGTAAAAGTGGTTTCAATCTATTTGCTATGACCTTGGAAATTATCTTATACACCACATTGCACAGCGCTATAGGTCTGTAACGATTGGGGGTTTTGGCTTCATTTTCTTTGGGGATGAGTGTAATCATTGTMRYAYTTAGTGCTTTCAAAATGGAGGTTGACCTTCTAGAGTCTTCCACTACCCTATAAACGTCAYGTTTGACAACTTCCCAGCAGGCTTTGAAGAACTCCACTGTGAAACCATCTGGGCCTGGGGCTTTTCCATTAGGCATTTCCTGGAGTGCTTGATCTATTTCCTCCTCYGCAATGGGCTTGTTCAGGTTGTTGTTTTGTTCGTCTGTTACCAGGCGCGGGATATGMTGGATTACCTTTTGTATGGCCTTCGTTCTATCTTGGTTATGTTCCTGGGCTATCTCGTGGAAGTGGTTTACCAAAGTTGTTTCGATGTCCTTATGGGACTCTCTTTCTATGCCATCCTGGTCCCTAATCTTCAAGATTTTGTTGTGGGCTCTTCTAGCCATGGTTGTTCTATGAAAAAATTTGGTGTTCCTTTATCCTTCCTTTAGCCATCTGATCCGGGACTTTTGTCACCAGAGAGTTTCTTCTTGCTGGCATTGTTCATCCCATTCCTGGGCCATCTGGATCTCCTCCTTTTTCTGCTCTTTATTGTAGCCCTCCGAAATGCAGGTTTCCTGGAGCTTTTTCATTTTTTCTTCAATGTTGTTCTTCTCTTTGTTTATATTCCCAAAAGTATTCTTGTTCCACTCCTTGAGCCTATATTTGATATGTTTTAGTTTTTTGTAGAGTTTGAACATCCTTGTCCCTTTCTCTAATTTCTCCTCACGCCACCACTGTTTGATTCATTCCTTGAAAGTCAGGTGTTCCATCTAGAATTTCTCAAATCTGAAAGGTATGTTCTTTGGTGTGGTCTAGAAGCTTGCTTCCAGTTGCACTGGCCAATGATCAGATACCCCCCATGGAAGGATGTTGCAGTCTAAGGTTAGCCCCTGCATAATGATTGACTCTAACACTAGGAATTGGTCGAGTCTTGTTGCTACCTGATGCTGGCTCATTTGCTTATTGTTCGAGGTGAACTGGCCATTATTGATTTTTAGATCTACCATCTCCGCTATGTCAATGAATTTTGAGAACTCCTCCGCATCTCTATCTAGTCTTCTTGTACCTCATTTTTTCTCCGCAAGTGATGTGATGATGTTGAAATCCCCGGCTAGGATCCAATAGAGGTTGTTGGCTCGGTTTTTAAGATCATCTAGGTCTCTTAGCGTTCCTCTCCTCTCCTCTGACACTTGAGGTCCATACACATTAGTGCATAAAATCACCTCTGTGTTCCCAATGAGTTGCATGCAGACCGTAAGGGTATGCCTTGTCACTTCGACTGTTATTAGGCTTAGTACTTGTGGGTTCCACAGGGTGATGATACCTCCTGCCATTTGGTGGCCGTCAATAGCCACCATCTTGTACTTGCGCCATTGTTATTGACTGTTTGTTTCCATTCTGTCTGTATTACACTTGGTCTCTTGAATAAAGCAGAGATCCGATTGTTTATGTTTTAGTCTACTTCTAAGGATTCGTTGCTTTCTTGGGCCATTTAGGCCTCTTATATTCCAAGTTATAACCTTCATTTAAACTTGTGGTGGGGAGTTGGGGAAGAGTTTTTTGATCTTACCCGAGTTTATCAGTAGCGCTCCAAGCTCCTGCAGGGCCACACTATTGGATTTCCTGCCTTTTTTCCTCCGCGTCTGCTTGGGTGAGAGTTGTGGTTGTACCTTGCCGGCTTTGACTCCTAGGTGTCCAATCTCCCTGTGTGTACGCTTTAGGCCTCTAGCTTTGGCTTTCTCCCTTAGGAGGAACAAGTACTGGATGCGGTCAAGTTGCTCTGTTGGTACATTGTCCACTCCCTGTCTCTTCCATTGCTCCAGTATGTTCGTGAAATTTATCCCTTCCCTTTCCACCAGGTCTCTGAGTTCCGGGTCTTTTGTGCCTACTTCACTTGGTGTCATTTCCGCCTCTCCTTCTGCATCTTGCATGGGGGTGTTGTCGTCTCTAATTTCTCCCTCCATCGGAGTTGCGCAACTTCCTTGTTCCTTCAGATTATTTGGCTGATCGGTGGGCTCGTTTGGTGTTTGTTCTCTAACTTCCTGAACTTTTGTCATATCCTTCTTGGCTTCTGCCCCTTGATTGGTTTTATCCCTTCCTTCCGGAGTAATCCAGACCTTTAGGTTATTTCCTGCTTGGGCTTTGCTCTGCTTTTTGTTGGCTCTGCTTCTGGGGTTTGGTTTAACAAACCCATCCTCATCCTGTTGTGGTTTGGGGTTTCCCGTTTCCTGTTTTTTATTAAGTGGGAATTCCCTGATCAAGTGACCATGTTCATGGCACTTTCTACATCGAAAGGGGATTTGTTCATAATCTATGTTTTGGATCCATTCCTCATCCCTGAATTCGAGGCTTATGGCTTCTGGGAGTATTCCTGACACATCCATCTCTATACATATTCTTGCGTAAGATGTGTATCTCCCCTTCTGGGTGGCTTCTGCGGTCTTTATGTATTTTCCCAGTTTATTCCCTATTGCTTCAAACATAGAGGGTAACCAGTAGTCTAAGGGTAAGGAGTAGAGTCTCAGCCAGACCGGTACCTTTTTGAAGGTCTCTTTTTCTGCGGAGAAATTCTCCTTCCATGGCTGCATGTACGGTCCTACTGATGCATGGAAGTATGGCCCTCCTTCAAATACTCTATTTCTATCCTCTAGGTTTATGAAGACTGTTATGAAGAAACCTTTCGAGCCCAGATGGAGCTCCACTTCCCCATTTGGCTTCCAGTGATATTTGATCCAGTTGCCCAACGCTCTCTCGGTGGGCCACAAGCCCATAAATTTGCAAATTAGCGCATGTGCCTTCATTTGATCCCTGTAGAGTTGCGTCTGCAGATCCTCCAGTATCACCTTTAGTATCAGTGTTGATTTGGGTTTGCACGGGTTGCGCCCTTTTGCCTGGTTGGTCTTCGTTGTGTCTTGCGTCGCGTTTTGATTTTCTCTGGCTTCCTCTTCCATGCATTCACTTTTCCCCTTGTTCCTTTCCTGACCTATTCCAGGGTCAGATCCCGAGGTGCCTGTCACTGGTGCCTTGAAAAATATACCCCTTGGCCCTTTCCCTCTATCTACCACTATTTTTTTGTATGAGGGGGTACCCTTACCCTCCCCTCTGGTGCTCATGCTGCCCTCTGCTATGGCCGCGACTGTCAAAAACCCTAGCTTGTGGTTGCTCCAAGAAGTTCGGAGCTCCAAGTTGCATTTCCTTCTTGGCCTTTTCTCATGTTCTCTTGTATACCGGAAGTTGAAGAACTTGTGAAAATATAGTTTTTTTCTCATAAAACAAGCAAAATAGACACCCATCTTCATGATTTTACCGTTGGCTTTGCTGCTTTCCATCATGACGCCGCTGGAGAAGCATATGCAAAGGTTTTCAAGAGTTCCCTCTCTTCGACACATCATATGATGAGTTCGATGAAAGCCAATCTCAGAGCAAGAACTTTTCTTGCTCGACTATTTACTAGAGAAGGAAATAAAATGGGCGAACCAAGTGCTCGATGAAGAATATATGCCCTGAGGACGAACTTCGAGAGAGGGAAGGTAGCTCGGCTTCATACCTCCAATAATGAACACGATTGAATGCTTTAGTTGCTTAGTGAGTTGTGGTTGCCCTTTCCAATTAAGGAAAACCACCATTGTTAATTGCGAGCTAGTATGACCCGAGCCGAGGCTTGCGCTTCTATGATGTTCTCTAGTGTTGAAGTCTCTTTGAACAATTGCAAACATGTTGTAGGTCCTTTCCATATCAATCACATTGAAGGTTGGAGCTGGCTGAGCAATGACCTATTTATTGCTACTGAGTGTCCACATGGGGTTGCACTAGGGTAGAGCTATCTACCATCTGACTTGAGGTTGGAGAGAGCACGTGGTCTTTGCTTAGCACCCAAATCGGGGAAAATTCAATACATTTTAAAATCATACACAATTATCATTTTTCTGGTAAAAAATAAATATATCTTAAATCCATAATATTTTAATATGCAAAAGGTTTGGCCTCCATTTTTTTGATGGAGTTAAAATGTTTTTAAAAAAAATATTAATAATATTAAGAAGATCATCGGTTGTTTAGTGGATGAGGGGAGTTGGATCTTTGTATATCTTAAACCCATAATAATTTAATATGCGAAAGTTTTGGTCTCCATTTTTTGAGGGGTTAAAATGGTTTTAAAAAAAATATTAATAATATCAGAAGATAATCGGATGTGGAGTGGATGAGGGTAGTTGGAGTTGTGGCAATTTGGGAGCGTATAAAAGCGGATTGTGTTGTGCTCGTTTCAAGGGCGAGCAAAGTTGAGATTGACACCATAGTTGGACTGGGAGAGGAGAGGAGAGGAGAGATGGGTGGTGTTCGTTTGCGGTTGACGAGACTAGGACGCAAGAAACGGCCATTCTACCGGATAGTCGTGGCTGACAGCAGGGCACGCCGGGATGGGAATCAGATCGAGACTTTGGGCTACTACGACCCTCTGGCTGGTAAAAACACCCCCCCTCCCCTGCAACACACATAAATCATCATATACTCTCTTGTGCTTGTTGGCTGTGTTTGAAATGAGATGCTCAAAGCCTTGCTGTTTTTAAACAGGTAAGGATGACGAGAAGCGCCTGAAAATAAATCCTGAAAGAGCTAAGTAAGTCTTTTTGGGTATTATTTCTGGTTTAAATGGAATGAAGTGCTTGTTTTTATATGGCTGTCTTGGTTTCTTGCTGTGTCATTAGAAAGGAACTTAATATTTCAGTGAAGCTACAGAACAAGTTTGACCATATATGTTGTGTGGTTTTAGGTCTGCACAGATAGAGCTGTTGATAGCAAAGAAATTCTGAATAGTTGTAGTTGGTGGATAGATAAAGTGCAAATAGTTTACTCCCAGACGTGATTATATCAAGAAAGAAATTCTGAATGCATTGCAAGGTTTCGTAGCAAAGAAAATTGGAATCCTGGTTTGGAATTAAATTGAACAGATTGCTAGGTTGTCGTTGTACGAGATTGATGCTCTTAAACTATGCATTAGCATACAGTACACAAGATATATTATCCCTTTGTTCATCAGTACTAGGACATCAACTTGAAGAAAGCTTAAAATGAGAAGCCAAAGGGATTGAAACTGGTTTCACATTGTTCATACAGAACTTGATAAGTATTTTCTCCACATACTTCTGTTGCGATAACCAAAGCTTACCATTTTTTCTGTTTCTGTGTATCTCCATCCCCAAGATTTGTTTTGCTGCTCCTAAATCCTTCATGTCAAACGTCCTAGCCATCTGAGCCTTTAACCTGTTGATCTCAGCCATGCTCTGGCTTGCTACAAGCATATCGTCAACATATAGCACCAAAATAATGAATATGCCATTATCCAACATTTTGAAATAAACACAATGATCATACTCACTCCTTGTATAATTCTGGTTCACCATGAAAGAATCAAACTTCTTGTACCATTGCCTGGGAGACTGCCTTGGGCCATACAATGACTTCATGAGTTTACAAACAAATCTTTTCCTGTGATCCTGAACAAACCCTTCTGGTTGTTCCATGTATATTTCCTCATCTAAATCTCCATGTAAAAATGTTGTTTTAACATCTAGATGTTCTAATTCCAGATTAAATAAAGCAACTAGTGCCAACGCAACCCGAATTGAAACAAGTTTAACTAATGGTGAAAAGATTTCATGGAAATCAATACCTTCCTTCTGCGAATAGCCTTTTGCCGCCAATCTTGCTTTGTACCTTTCAACCTTATCATCAACACCCCGTTTTAGTTTATAGACCCACTTGCAGCCTACAATTTTCCTGTCTTTTGGGAGTTCTACCATCCATTCCTTTCCATTCCTTTCTAAGGCATCCATTTCCTCTTTCATTGCTTCTTTCCATTTTGCACTATCAGACACCTCCATTGCTTCTTGATAGCAAGTAGGCTCCTCATTATTAGTATCCAAAGAAACAGATGAAACAAAATCATCATACCTTCTAGGAGGATTCCCGACCCTTGTAGATCTCCTTAGTGATGATTGTGGTATTTCCACGTTTTCCTGATTATTATCTATATCCACACTTTCATTTGCAGGAACATCTTCATGAACATCCTCATGAACCTCTTCATGTTCATATTCTTCTGTAAATGAACGAGTCTCAAACTAGATCTGTTGAGTTTGTGGTACTTGCGCCTGTTTCATTTCAACATCTACATCTGATTTTATAAATACTGATTCATCAAATATTACATCCCTATTAATGGTGATTTTGTGGGCAGTAGGGTCCCACAATCTATATCCCATAATTCCATCACCATACTCAACAAAGATAATCTTTTTAGATTTGGGATCTAATTTAGAACGTTGATACTTAGGTATAAGAGCATAGGCTTCACAACCGAAAATCTTAAGGTTCGAATAATCACAAGTGACCGGTCCATACCTCTTCTGGAATCTTACATTCAATTGAAGTCGATGGTGATCGGTTAACCAAATAACAAGCTGTAGAAACTACTTTTGCCCACAACTGCTATTGCAATTTGGCATTACTAAGCCTGCTCCTTGCTCTCTGTTGTAATCTAGGGAAAAGTAGGGAGAGTTACTAGTAGATCCTTACATAGACATCATAGAGATACATGCATACACATAGACATAGGTAAAGACATAGACAAGTAATGAGAGCTCAAAGAANTTCACTTTATTATTTACCTTTTAAAATCTCTTAAACCACTTTGACTACTTTGACCTTTTGGGGCTTCTAGATGACATATGAGGGTCCTCCAACTTCGTAAGGCCATAACTCTCAAACCATGAGGAGTTATGCGACGTTCCACATACCACTAGAAATTGAATGACATGTACTATCCATATAGAATAGTATTATCTGAAAATATATCATAACTCATACCGTTATCCATCAAACAAACTTGGGTCCATTACCCAAACTTGGGGTCTCCAACTTCTCATGGCCATAACTCTCTAACAGTGAGGAGTTATGTGACGTTCCACATACCATCGGAAATGGAATGACAAACACTATTCATCTAGGATAGTTTACCTGACAATTTCATTGTCCTTCATCTCATTATTCCACAATTAAGCATGGGTTCTCTTACTCCGTAAAGTGTCTTCCCGTGAGGGCTTTCACCATAAAGGGATCACTTTGGAGTTCATCCATCTTTACTTCTTATCAACCATGACAAGACAATAATGAGTCATCTTTACACCAAACAATATTGGGTCCATTACCCAAACCTTTGTGCTGTGGGGCTTTCTTCAAGGGTTGACATCAATGACAACCAACCTTAATCAACAAAGATAGTAGTAAGCAGGGATGTAAAGTTTGAGGAAGACTTTGCATCTAGAAAGTATCATGAGCCTATTCCAGTGACAAAGAATGAGGAGTTGGAAGCTTCGAAGGTTGAGCCTGGGTCACCAGTGATTGCTAAAGTGATACAACAATCTTTAGGTGAAGAGGGGGAGACAATAGCCCCTTCCACTTTTGTCAGGAGACCTTGATGGTTCACTCAGACATAGAGGGATGCTTAGGAGCATGTTGAGACTCGTAGGAGCACTTTTAGAGAGAGTAGACCTCCGAAGAAGTTTTCAAACTATATTGCATTGATGAGCAACATTCTAGATTCTGAGCCTTCCAACTTTCAAGAGGTAGCAAACCAATAGGTATGGCGGGTTGCCATGGTGGAGTACACCTCCATCATGAAGAATGATGTTTGGGACATAGTGCCAAGACTGAAGCGGAAGTTAATTGTAAGTTCTAGGTGGCTGTACAAGATCAAACATGCTGTAGATGGTAGCATTGAGAAGTTGAAAGCGAGGTTTGTGGAGAGAGGGTTCTCCTAGAGAGAGGGAGTGGACTACGAGGAGACATTTTCTCCAGTTGCTAGGTACACTTCCATTAGAGAAGTTATGTCCTTGATTTCATTTATGGGATGGAGGATACATCGGATGGATGTGAAGACATCTTCCCTTAATAGGATCAATGAGGAAGAAGTGTACATAGAGCAACCTCAAAGCTTTGGAGTAAGTGGGAAGAAGTCCCATGTTTGTTTTGCAGTGAACACCTTGAATCAAAACATGTGCTCAGGTATTTGAGGGGCACTCTGGAGTATGGTCTTGAGATATCTTGGAGATGGCGAAGTGAAGTTGCAAGGGTATTCAATCTCAGATTGGGAAAGTAGTGCAACAAACAGGAAGAGCACCTCATGGTGCTGCTTTAGCTTGGGATTAGTGATGATATCTGGGTTCAATAGGAATCAGACTTCCGTGGCACTTAGCTTAGTAGAGGCAGAATTCTGTAAGAAAAATGGGTTGAGGTACTATTTGTCTGCTTTTGATCATGCATTATAGGAGAAGGGTTTGAACCAATGTTACATTTATTGTCTCAGTGAATTTATCACCGAGGGTCTTGAATATAACTTATCAACAATATCGGGGAAATAATTGGAAAAAATAAGAAAATATGGAGTTAAAAAAAAAACAAAAATAATCATTTTTTTCAATTTTTTAAACATCTAAAGCAACAACATCTCAAACAAACACGTTGCTTATAAATATGAAAATAAAATTGATATATAAGATGTCAAGTGGTACATCACACATTGACACTAAAATGTCATATCTGTCCTGACTCCTGAGTTATGAATCCTGATAGGATGATACAAAATCACATCAAAACAAAAATAAATGTATTTTGTGAGATGAATCATCATGAGGCATCTAGATACTATATGGATAATGCACTAAGGAATCAACGATTCCCTCTACCCCTTCTACGAGCAAAGGTCATTGCTCTCTCTCTGGAAGCAGTAGGTGCACGTGTTGAGGTTGAACTTGAGGTGGAAGGTGCAATTGCTGGGGCTAAGGTGGAAGTTCAAGTCGGATGTCTTCCGACTCTTCCCCAATTGCTTGTGTTTGTGGAGGTGGTGGCTACGACACATCCTGCTCCAAATGTGTCTCTAGTGGAAATGGAATATCCTCCTTTTATTCCTCCTCCTCCTCCAAGATGTCAGTGTCATGCTCCAACCACTCAGGTGACTTCATGATAGGCCTCTCAATCTCCACACTCCATGACTCGTGGTGTCAATCACATCCGTGTCATGTGCTTTGTCGATTTGCTTCATCCACAACTTGAGATTGTCGTAGACATAGACCATGTCATTAAGGTAGTTGACAACTTGACATCTAACCTGTATGAAGGCCATTTTCTAATTAGAGGATGATGGTCCATGGGCACAAATTAAAATTAATGAAATTATAAAAAAAATAAAATTTCAATTTGAACATTTCTAACCAGTTGCGCTTCTTGGAGTGTATTTTTTCAAGGACACTCCCATTGCGCTCACCCCTTGAAGAGCTACAAGTTTGACTAAATACCCAGATGGAAAGTTTCTGTAACTGTGGGACTCTTCTGCAATAGTTTTTCCACTAGACATCTACAATGAATAAACAAAAGGGAAAGACAATGAATTATATTTTCATCCAATAAGAAATAGATAGAAAGGAAAGACATTGAAATTTGAAAGTTTGAAACAATTTGTACTTGAAACTTACCTAGCATCCTTGTGGTCCTGTCTTGGACAACCATATCATAACCAAACGTCCTAGCAACTTGCTTATATATCTCCGTTTGTTTGGAAATCTCCAAGTGTTCCGCGGGAGTCAACACCATCTTTTGAACACATTGGAAAAATCCATCCATAGCCTCAACATCAAATCTAAAATCCCAAGCATAAAAGTACATGGGGTTGAGGTAGAGCTTTGTTGCATGAATCAGACAATGGAGAGTATTGTTCCATCGCTCATCAATCACACGCCATATCTGGGCTCGTCTAGTGAATCCTTTCTCCCCCTTGTTCTCATAGTATCGATGGATAGCTTCCTTTGCCCTATTCATGGCCTCATACAAGTAGCCCATTGCGGGCTTGTCACCATCAACCAAGCGAAGAACCTTTACCAAAGGTTCACTAATGGCACACGACTCCTATACTCCCATCCATAAACTTTGACTGTGTCTCACAAGTTGGGCGACTTGCACATCCACTTTAGTGTTGTAGACACAAGTATTCCACTCATGTAAAATAAACATTCTCTGCGACTCTAACATAGAATTATGGAGAGACTGAAGAGAAATGAAGCTAGTGACGAAATGCATGATTGCGGGACGAACCAATTCCTTGTTCCCTATGAATTGTATCGTGAGTGCAAGAACATATGTATGATTATATATATGTTTTGTGACACTCCTAGCCGAATCAAAGATTTTGGTTATCCAAGAAATTTTTCCCATGTCCTCTAACATAAAATCAATGCAATGGGCGGCACAAGGAGTCCAATAACTCTCCATAAGAAATTTTCTAGCAACAACATAATTAGCAACATTGTTTGTAATGACTTGGACAACATACTCACATAGTAATTGTGCATCTTTAACATACATGGAAACATCAATAGATTTGATAAACGTTGTCTCCCTGGGACAATTAACCAAGAAATTGAGAATGGACCTGCCCTTCCCATCTGTCCAATTGTTTGATATAATGGTGCATTCAATGATCTCCCATGATTCCCTAAACTAAACCAATCTCTTAGTGCAGTTAATCTTTTCCCCTTGAAGGAGAGGCCCTCTCAAGTCATTATAGGAAGGGCGCTTATACCCCGGGTCAACAATAGCTGCGACTTAAAACATGGAATGGTAGAATGGGTTGTTCTTGGCAATGTTGAGAGGAATGTTACTCCATAGAAAAAATCTGGCAACAACCTTGTTGTCCTTCTTCTCCCTTGTTTTAATTATCGACTAAATAGAAGGTTGTCCCTTAGGCATTGCCCTTGACACAAAGAAAGGTGAAGATGCCAAGGGCACTGTGGAAGGTGTGGCCAAGGATTGGGTTTCCCCACCCCTGAGAAGCTTATGGTTGCCATGCTTCTTGTGGTTTTTATTTGCAAGCTTTAGCCTTGTTTCTTCCCATTGATCTCTCTCCCTAGCAATGTCAAGAATTGATTGATTTGCAATATGGATAGTTTGTGGGGTACATGTAGGGAAAATATCCACTTATGCCCTAGAATTTTGGCAAGGTGGTATTTTAAGTGATTGATTCTGCTAAACATTTCCATTCCACATAGCTTGTAGTTTAGCCTCCGTCTATAAATGGCCCTCATATGGCTCACCATACTAACCCATTGGGTCTGATAGCTTTTGGCATTTTGTAGGGCACTGATTAAAGCTTTAAACTTATGGCACAAAACAAATGGGGAAATTCAAATCAACAGAAAACTTAAAAGAATGTTGCAATTAAAATATCACAGCGACATAAGTATTAAATCTACTATTGAAAAAGGGCAAGAAGATGTATATCTAATGGACATGGAAAACCCTATATTAAATCTTGAAAAACAAAGAAAATACAAGCATAAATTTTTCTACATACCTAGGAATATGGATATGGTAGATTGGAGTAAATCCCCACTCCCCAACTGCTTGGCTGATGGCAATGAAAACAATGGATTTCCCCTTGTTTTTTTTATGGAAAATGGTCACAGTATCCTCAAAGCTCAAAATCCAAACTCACTTTTGTAAAATGAGGGTTAAAAAACCAAAAAACCGGTTACAATGCGAGTTTGACACGAGTAGAGCAATAATTTGCATCAACTTGCAATAATATCGCAAATTATTGTGATAATTTGAATGTATCATGATAATTTCAAAAGATGAAATTATCATGATAAATAACATCAATAATATTGGCTTCATGAATTATATATCGTCGATAAATGTAACATTGGTTTGAACAAACAAGGCCCCTAAACTGTGGGCCAGATAATGGAGTCCATGAGAGACTTCTTGGATGATATGTCTTGGAGGTGGTGCCGGAAACACTGACTCTTGAGTAGAGCTAAGGACCCATTGCCCTTGTTGACTTGGGGTTGAAGAGCATGCATAGTGGGGCCCTGAAAGTTGTACCCCCATGTATGTATAGGTGGTGGTGATCTAGATCTTTTCCCCTTTGAAGAAGAAATGATATTCTTAGAGGACCTTTTTCGACCCTTTAAAGATCATAACCTTGGTTTTACCCGGGTTGATCATCAATTGTCGAAGGTCACAGAAAATGGCTCATCAGTGAAAACTGTTAAGTCTGCGGAATTTTGAATGGGATCTAAAATTCTACTTTCTTCATATGAAGTCCGATGAGGTTGGAACCACTCTCAAACATCCTGAAACAATTAATGGTAATGTTAAAAATTTAAGTAAAGGACAAAAAATGAAAGATAATGGAGGATAGAAAATGAAAGATAAAGGAGTATAAGGAGGATAGAAAATGAAAGATAAAGGAGAATGTCAACTTTTTCTTTAAGAATATAATATTACCATTAATTACTGTTGAGATTTGGGTACCTTGGAAAGTGGTCCCCATGTGTTTATGAGTCTCTAAGCACAAAGGGGGAAGACTATTACCCTTGTACTTTACTTTATGATTCTAATTTCACTTTGACTTAGGAGTTCTAAGTCAAAAGTGAAATATGTCACTTAAGTCATAAAGTGACAATTAATTCACAGTGTGGGTGAATTAATAAACACAAAGCAACTAAGGAAAGTGGGTTTCCTTAGTGAGATTTTAGGATGAGATCTCACCCATTGATTAGACTTGGCTAGATCTAATCTAGGCCATTGATCTTTTAGGGTTGGCTCAAAGAGGCTAAAGAGAGGGTAAAGTGAGTTTTGGAGACTCATTCTTCACTTGTGAGTTTTGGAGAAGAGAAGGGGGGCACATTTCTTGAGGAGAAGGAGGATGCACTTCATGAGGGTTTGAGCAAAACCCTTGAGAGCTTGAGGAGAGGCTCTTGTGTTGTTTGAGCTTGCATGGAGAGTATTTCCATGGAGCCATAGCTTCCATTTCTGAGAG
Organism: Picea sitchensis; assembly: GCA_010110895.2. NCBI lineage: Eukaryota > Viridiplantae > Streptophyta > Pinopsida > Pinales > Pinaceae > Picea > Picea sitchensis. The sequence continues at coordinate 182,781 of SNQJ01S0015002.1, read as the reverse complement.
GCAGCATTTTCATGGAGGAGGGGCGCATCTAGGAGAGGAGGGCGCATTTACTATCCTTCATTTGCTCATCAGGAGAGGAGGACTTGTCAGATTGGGATGAGGTCTGATGCATAGGGAGAGGAGAGCTTGGACACTTGTTTATGTGGAGAGAGACATTCAGATTATGGCTCAGTTTATTTATGGTGATCATTTCTGCTAGGAGGAGGGCGCACCTATTGAGAGGACTGGTAACTACCTGGTAGCAGATCTGTTTGGAGGATTCTAGCTTTGACAGTTTCAGTGGAGAGGCAGCACAGGAGAGGACATTCCTGTGGAGGGATTTCTTCATTGGGTTATAGATGAGCTAGGGATTTCTTGTGGCAAGGCTCGTGAGGAGCTTGCTATGTATACAGGGTCCATTGTATTTCATTACTTGTTGTATCTCTTGCTTTGATCATCATTATATAGACATATATCCCAAACTGGTTTTCCCCGAGGGGTTTTATCCAGGGTCATGTTGACCAAAAATACTTGTGTACAAAAATGCATGTGTTAGTCTCTTAGATCTATTCATTTTCAGCTGTAAAGATCTTTAGGTGTGTTGTACTTATTTTAGTACACATGTGCTAACTTCTGGTTACTAAAACTACATGCTAGAGCACCTAAAATTGGAAGTGCAACCGTAACAAATCAGCAAGAAGTTCTTGGACTGTTGGGTGTCCTAAAACAGAAGCAAATACTTTATCAGACAGTTGAAACTTAGAGTCAATCTGTGGTCAAAGACAGACCCAGTTGACAAGCTTGATAGGACCTGAAAATCTACAATTACGAGGGTCAGTGAAATGGAGGGGGGTGGGGACCTCTTTAAATAGCGTTGGTAGGGCCCTAGGGTTAGGTATTGTGCTTGCAAATAACCTAATTTATTATTTTTTTAAAATTAAGTTTTGATGGTCCCCATCTGCGCTGTACGACACTAAACCAAACCGGTCTATTCGGTGCTCTAAGGCTGGTTCGGTATGGAACCAACCAAAAATGGTCCAGAATCCTGAACTGGACTGGAAAGATCCTGAAACCGGTTGGATTGGCTGGTTTTGGTAGTTCTGGTCTGGTTCAAATAACACTGATTTGAATTTCCTACTATGCTAAGGGAGGCTGGAGTGCTTGGCTTGATTGATATTTGAGCTCAATGAACAATGTTGGTAGCTAAGTGGGTTGTAAGGGCTATGAAAGGAAAGGCCCCTTGGCAGATTCTTGTCTGCTTCCCCCCACATTTTTTCCCAACAAAACATTTGGGCAAAGGGGCACGTGAACATAGCCGTTTTTACAATTAATTCACTGCATCCATGGGTCATCAAGGTCATTGGGACTTTCACTTGGCCTTGGATGTGGTTATTTCTACTAGAGCCTACCCTTTGGAATTTGAAACTGGGTCATCCTCACAACAAGCATTACAACTTGCTGCTAAACCACAGCCTAATGGATGACAGATCCTTGCCTGTTAGGGAATACAGAATGCAGTCAATGTCGGTGGCATAAGAGCCCCTTTTGGGATCTTTGATGTTGGTCGAGCCAGTTCTTTCAAGATCTCAGAGTCAAATGTCCTCAAGAGGATTTGGAAGGCTTGACACTTCGCCTCTGAGAATTACATTGGGATTTTGATGATCCATGATGTTGATAGGATTTTGCAACGAGATCCATATGACTTCTCCTTCAGAGAAGGGACAATTTGGTTAACTCTTTTTTTCGTAGGAAAGATATTAGCCAAGAGGGGATTCTACATTTAGGGGTACGTATGGGACAAAGAAGAGGGTGGATGGCTGAATTGGTGAATTTACAATCGTGCTCAAAGCTTACAGCTTGTTGGCATTGGAGAATTCACAATCGTGCTCAAAGATTACAGCTTGTTGGCAAGCAATCTTTTATTGAATTCTGCAAGGTCATTTCATATTCTAGTTCGTTCAATATGAGCTTGGATACCCAGGGACCAATTTGGAAGTATTTGAAATGATTTTATGGTCTTATGAGAAACCTCTTATGCATTACAAGATTAAAGAGCTATATAACAAAATCCTACCAAACCCTCTGATTACACAGCTTATCAAAAAAATGGGCCATTGAAGATCACGAAACCATGTGGATCAGGAGTTGTCGAGATATCTATAATCTCATGCATCTTTTTAAGACAATGGTGCTTGGATGGTTGGAGCTTAACGAGAGTCTAATGATTAAAGATTAACTTCATCACTTACATCTAACAGATGGCTGCTGCATGGTTTGTCTCAACGTAGAATCTGTCAAACACGCCTTTTGGGATTGCAAAGTTGCTAGAGCTTTTGAGAATGGGTTACCATTGATTATGCCTCTTTGTTAGCACTTTTTTATTGAAATAGGCCATTCTTGAGATCAGATGAATGATCCGACAGCATGGTAAAGGATTATAGAATACCATAAGATCGGCATGCCTCTCCTTTTTGTTAAGAAGATGTCATGCAATGTTTAATGTGGATGTGTCCTCTTTGAAGTTGTGTGAGATAAGGGCAGAATTGGCAGCGCATATATTTCAGTGATAATTAGCATTTTAGGATGTAAATTCTATTGAGATTGAGGCCAAGGTAGATGTGTTATCATTTCTTGCATATGTAGCGAGGGGTAGTCGGTATAATACTCTTGCCTTACCCAGCGATGTGAGAAACTTGTGCCCTTTGTTATTCAGTAACGTAAATATAAGATGCATTTTCCAGAAAAAAGGGCTCTAGAAAATTCCTGATCGATTTACAACTGGGTGACTTGATTTTTTGCTTTATATATGAAGGCCAATAATGACCAATTTTGCGTAATTGTATCACTCAGGAATTCAAACCAGGGCTCTCAGGCTATTGCTACTATCTGGCTTGACTTATGCTAATGATCTAGCAAGTAGGAATCAATTGAATTTCGAAGTTAGGCTAGACAGCAGTAAATCTGTGTTTATGGTAAATCACCCTGCAGATATTGGAACCTATCATCATCTTGTTCTGACTGGACTCTGGTAGTGGTTGTGTCCTTCCTGTTTCTAAAAGTTTGCTCTTAAAGATGAGAACGAGTGTCTGGTTTGAAATGGTTATTTGTGCAACAACTCTTATTCCAAGAACTAATTACAAGAGTAAAGCTTTAAAGTTATTGCATGTGGCAGGTTTTGTTTTTTCTATTAATTTTTATTGTCAGTCAGAATAGTCTAGACTCTAAATTCATATTTTCACGGCAATGTTAGTCTCATCTAGATCTATTTAGTAATTATAAATAAAGGGAACTTGCGGTTTTATGCTGTATTTTTAAAACTTCTGACATTGTCTATGGCTTGAACTTTCTGTGTAGGTACTGGCTGTCTGTGGGTGCTCAGCCCTCTGATACAGTTCAGGATCTTCTCTTTAAATCAGGAGTTTTGCCACCCCCACCGATGTTAGCAATGATGCGGAAAAGTAACCCTCGTGATGGGAATCTAGTTCAGTCTTTGATTTCTAGTCCTATGTCTATGCTGAAGATATAGAATTTCTGAAATAAAGGCTGAAACTACCAGGTCATAACAGCTAAGAATGATATGTTGGAATTTTGTGGAATGTCAGTTTATGGATTCGGGTTGACTTATAATGTTTATTGAGATAGGTTTAGTGAGTTGACTTGGTCTATGAAAACTAAAAGAAACTACCCCATTATTTTATCCCCTAATTTCGCTTTGAATGTAGTTCGCAGATTATAAAGCAGGCCTAGACTATTGTAATTTGTAACTATAATACAAAACAGCCTTTGTTTTGATTTTTCTTTTGATAATTCTTGTTTCTTTGCTGTCTTCATGTCTTTTGGCTTTTCTTAAGTGGGTTAGATTCAAGGTTCAGCTCCATGTTAGAAGGGTGGGGGCTACACAAATAAACAAACTATATGCAAAACGTTTTTTTTGGGTTCTATTATTGCTACATATGGAACTCATCAATCTCGGTTAACTTATGATCCCGAACTTTATGCCTGTGGGGGTTTGAACCTGGGTCATTAACATGCCATTTCCCCATCTCAACTGCTAGATCTCAGCTGAACAGACAATGAAATATTGAGGTTGAAGGTGTTAAGAAATCTGGTATTCCTGGATAGAAATTATGCCTGGGAAAATCTTATGTCAATTATAGGTGATTCATGAATTTTAAAGGTGAGGTACATCAAAATCTATTTTTTTTTCCTTAAGAATTTAGTGTTGATTGATGTGTTGGGATGGGAGAGGAAATCATGAAGAGATGAATCATGTAAGGAGAGGACAAAATAGAGCTGAGGTTGATAAAACAATAGTTTCACTGAAGTATATGTCCCATGTGACTTGATGATTAACAGACTCAAAAAACTCTCGTTGCGATAGCACAAGGACAATCATTTACCTTGAAAAAATTCTTGCTTTCTCCATGCCTATTGTGATAAAAAAAATTGACCACTGGGTAGGCATTCCGTTAATCTTTGCAACGATGTTGTGTTAGTTTCTTGGAAATAGTTAGTGAAGATTTTCAAATGATGAAATTCACAATTTCAAAATACTTTTCCACTACAAGTGAATACCTTTCGTCTAGTTTGCGAGCATGGAAGTATGATGCTCATCGTTTCTTTTACTTTCAATGGATCTGTCTTGAAATAAAATTTATACGTTTCTTTTGATGTGAGACAAGAGTGCACACCTTGGCAATTGTACCTTCAGGTTTTACAACAACAAATAGACGACAAGATGGAAACATATACACCTTAGCAAATGTAACTCAAAGTTTTGCAATACCAAATAGACTTCATGTTTGATATATCTGCAATGATATAAGATAAGATAAGATGATTACAATGAGAATGAGGGTCCGTTTATATACTCTCGCAGGGGTGCCATTTCATGAACAAATATGTCTTTTTTATTTATGATGTATTTAATTATTCTTTATTTATATCTATTTCTATATATTTGTGTTCAAACATGGTCTTCCTCTTAAAAATTCTTTGTCCTCGAAGCATGATTAGAAAAAATCCTATCTCTTGTTCTAGTTCAAACGAGGATACTAAATAATATATAAATGTATAAGAGAATGAATAAGATAAGATGAGATTATTACAATGAGAATAAGGACTCATTTATATACCTTCGACAGGGGTACCCTTTCATGAAAAAACACGTCTTTTCATTTATGATGTATTTAATTATTCTTTATTTATATTTATTTATATATATTTGTGTTCATTATATATATATATATATATATATATATATATATATATATATATTCTAATTTTGTTTTTCTTCTAAATAAGTTTGTACCAACAATGATTTGTTGATCCTTAAACTAGAAAAAGTAGAAAACATGGGCAGTAATGATTCATTACAAAAATTGGTTGTTCGGGTGGTTCTCCAACGTTAAGGGCTCTAATGCAATTTTCAATTGTATTTATTAAACAATCCATGTAACTACTTGAAATGTTCTTTTCAATAAATTCTATTGAATTTGCAAAAATCATACATTGAAACAAACACAATATGTTTTGTATCTCTAATGAACTTTGAAATATTGAATTGACATTCAACCAAATGAAGATGATGATGATGATGATTAACATCCACTAAGACCGAATTGGTCTATCAGACCTTAAGAGGGTAAGTGATTACTTGCGATTCTTTAGAATTTTGTCTTTGTGCTCGAAAAACATTAAGAGAAGCTTTCCAAGATCACCATACTTTTGTTGAGTTAAGAGGTTAGGAAGGTTGGTAGTGTGATAAATAATTTGAAAATGAGATCTAATATGGGTATAGGCTGGACAATCTAAGAGAAAGTGCTTTTTATCTTCAACATTCTTAGTGTCACAAATGTGACACACTCTTTCATCCCATGGCGTTTTAGGAATTGACCAACGCCCAGTTTCACTATGGAGCTCGTGAAAATTTGTTCTTCTCTTAGCAATGATTATTTTTTTCTTTACACTTGGCAAAATAGATAGATAATTTTGATCTTCTAGATTAGGGTTGATTACATCTTTATAATACCTTAATTTTCTTTTTTTCTCTAACTCTTTATCACACCACATTTTCTCCTTAAATTTTGATTTGACATTTTTTTAATAGTATCTTTATTTTGCAAAATGGTTTCTTCCATGATTCCCCAATAGTTTAGCCAAGACCGGGCGTCTTTATGCCATCCTCGCTTGATTCGATGGTGGTTATGACTTGATTTTGAAGCAATTTTAGGTAGCCTCTTGTCTTCCA
>SNQJ01S0015002.1:151478-161572 GCA_010110895.2 Picea sitchensis | reverse complement strand
GGGATTTATATAACTGTTAACTATTTAACTCGCTGTGGCATTTAATCAATAGAAGGAATCTGTTGACCAATAACATTGCTGTAGCAATTGTTCTGGCAATTAATAAGGCAAAAATATAGCATTTCATATTGCATTTAACATGGCCTTTAACATAAAAAGGAGGCTGCTAACCATTAACATTGCTGTAGCAATTATTCTAGTAATTAATAAGGTAACAAAATAACATTTATTATTGCAGTTAACATGATAATCAACATGGCCAGTAACATTGTTGTGGTAATTAAAGCTTGGCAGAGAGAACGTTGGGTATGCGTTCAATGTGAAGGAGGATAAAATGGACAAACAAAATTGCAGAAGGACCAACTCGTGGTCAGTCAACAACAACTCAAGCAATGATTAAGGCAAGTCGTGGTCAATTAAGACGACAACACAGTCAATTTCTAATTATAAAAAACGTGGTCACTCCAGCAAGTAAAGTTGTGATTTAAATGGATAAAATCGTGGATGATTTCTACAGCAACACAGTCAACTTCTGATTATAAAAAACGTGGTCATTCTGGCAAGTAAAGTAGTGATTTAAATGCATAAAATCATGGGTGATTTCAGCATGCAACACAGTCCGTTTTTAATTTCCAAATCGTGGTCTTTCACAACAGGAAATTTGATAAAGTGAAAAGCAAAAATGTGGGCATTAACATGAATCAAATGGCAACAAAATTTTAAAGCAAAACACAGTCTTCATCAAGGGAAAAATTGCCCCAAAGGTAAAATGAAATGCAGACAAGAATAATTCCTCTTTTCCATCGCCAAAATACAAAATAAAAATGCAGACCAGAAATCATTTCGTTTTTCATTGCCAAAATACCCAATGTAAAATGCAGAGATGAATTCATTTTGTTTTTCATTGCCAGAATACCCAATGTAAAATGCAGAGATGAATTCATTTCATTTCTCATTGTCAGAATACCCAAAATAAAAATGTAGACCAGAAATCATTTCATTTTTCATTGCTAGAATACCCAATGTAAAATGCAGAGATGAATTCATTTCGTTTTTCATTGCCAGAATACCCCAATACAGCGCAGACAACAGTAAGAGAACGTAAGGATCTAATGGGAAGGGTCATGGAATGATTGTAGGGGTTCTATCAGTCAAGGCATAGAGAAAACCAACCAGGACACAAGATAATCCACACACAGAGGTTGTTGCCAGATGGCGAAATAAAAAATCAGCCAGGGACAAACATCAAGGGTAGACGACTAACAGGTTCGTCCTTCGCTCATCATCCTCGCACAGAAAAGTAGGGCGTTGAGATCCATAGGTCTTTTAACGCTAAGGCGACGACCGTAGATCAGGCTCCTGGCCAACTGCTCAGGCGAGGACTGGTGAGCTAGGGACGAAGGCTAAACAACCACGAAGGTCATAATGAACACAACAAGGTGGTCAAGACGTGCGAGGAAATGAAGCCATGGGAGTTGATCTATCATCGAGCTAGGCTAAGAAAATTTCAGAAAACCATCTAGACAATCAGTTCACTCACCCAAGTAAAAATGCAGATTCAAGCATAAGTTCTAAAACAATTTACCATACAAAACGAAGAAAGCATACCATTGCCTGTTTGGAGTGGACGTCCCGCGTGCTTCTTGCAACTCCTGCGTGTCGACCGACGAGACTACACCGGTACCTCCCAGCCAATTCTAAGGGTACTCTTCTTCCCCCTTAACCCCCCGAGCCGTAAAGGGGCCACACACTCACTATCCAGAGATTTCGACTAGCTCCCAACTCGCCTCGCAAGGCCGAGCTACCACTCCTCACTGAACTGGGTATCTCAACTCCCACAAGTTAAGTTAGTCAAGTAGATATTTCTACAACGTAACGTTACACAAACAAAAGACATCCAACCTCCATCTCCTCCCTTCATTATATAGAGTTTCGTGGTTCCTTACTTTCCATAAATCTTGTTTAGTTAAGTTTTTAAAATTTAATTCATAAAAATTCCTTCCTGTACAAGTGTCACCCATTCCCTTCATTCCTCCATAAATTAGTTTCTTTAATTAATTAATTATCTTTATTTCCCTCGCCCACCCAGAGTTACTCCTAGAATCACTCCTATGTGTCCCCAAATTCTCTTACAGGTTTTGATGACTTTCCCCACCATTAAATTGCTAGTTCAATTTAAATTAGAAAGCTCTTAAATGGTAGATACTTTACTAAGTTTGACTTTCCTCTTTTTCCCTTTTTATGTTTACCTTTTTTCCTAGTTTCCTAATATTTTAGATTTTCCCTCTTTCCCCTTTTTAATTAGAACTCAAAAAGGCAGTTGTGGAAATTAACCCTTTTTCCCTTTTCTCATTTAATTAGTATATTTTAAATTATCAAAAAGATAAAACAATTAATTCCTTTTTCTTTTTAAATTTTATTCCAACAGATTTTTTTTTTCTTGAATAAATTAAATTTCTTACTCCCTCCGTGTTACAAGATTTAACGGAGATCATACTCTTTATTTATTTTGTTTTTGAATTATATATATATATATCAAAATTCTTTTAATAAAAATGATAAAATTTTACCACTAGCATGATTTAGACCTAGACCTTAATTTTCGTGATGGGCGACATTTTATTAGGGAAAAAGTTTTTAAAAATTCTTATCACATTGTTCATCCTAAGGCCATCTAGGTTCATTCATTTATCAAAACAATGCGACGTGCCCTTCATGACGCACTAGGTGCTCCAAGGGTGCCACTCGCCTCATCTGTTCCCTTGCGCGACGTGCCCTTCAGGACGCACTACGTGCTCTAAGGGTGCCACTCGCCTCTTTCCATTTTTCTTGCACGACGTGCCCTTCAGGATGCACCACGTGCTCCAAGGGTGTCACTCGCCTTTTGACTGACTTGGTGGACATCAAAAACCCCTGGAGTCAATACTCCGGCATGTGAACTTGTGGGAGACTAAGGGCCTCTAAGGAATAAGGCCCCCGCCTTATTGCATGCCCCTTAGAATCATTGTGAGTGACTGTCGCAGTCTGCCCTCACGGCATCATGGGTCCTCTCGAACTAGGTAAACGTTAACCTACAGTTTGAGCCATGGCATGACTGCTAGTAGGCTGTGGCAGGGTTGCTGTCCACACCTCTCCCTCAACATCTCTGGTAGTCGTGCGTGACCCCTTTACTCCACATGTGAGTCTAGTTGACAAGCTATCGTCAGCCTGCATCATTGACAAATCATGTCAGAACATATCCATATCATATCATCTAATCAGATGCACTAATATAACAGTAAAACAATCAAACCCCAATGGTACACTCCCTAACTCGATCCAGAGTCCAAGGGGTTCCATCGATGCCTCTGCATCCTCGAGGACCAAAATCTTGCATACTCAGTAAAACCGATTCAATAGTGTTAGCGCTCTGTAATTTGCCTTGAAGCTCGCGTTCATGTACTCGTCTTATGCTTGGACAGTGTCGAGCGCTTTTTGCCGCCTTCGCCATGCGTCATGAGGAAAGGCATATCCCTGAAATAGATAAATATTATTCAGAACACTGATTCCCTATTATATAGGGTTCTAACATAGGCTCCACCTGGGGAAGATAGCTTCGAAGGAGGTGTCTAGAATCCATAGAACTCTGAATTTCGCAGACCAACTGATCATTGGGCTGCTCCCAAACTGTAAACTGAAAATAAAACCATGAAGAAACAAAAAAGAAAAGATGCTCATTCTGTTGAGCTTATTGGCACACTCCTACCTACCCTAATCTAACAGTTATTGCTTCAATCAGGTAATGAAAAAGTGCCAATGAAGCCAACCCAGCAGTTGATCCCATGATTGGGCTTCCTCATCATGTTTGACGAAAATCAAGGCTGAAACATGTACTGGCAACTGGTGATGTCTCGGGTCCTTGCAGAAAAAACATGATTGAACAGGTACACTGAAAAGGAGCTCCATATAATTTTCAACCGGGTCAATAAATATACGATCTATTTGTTGATTCTCTAGGTATTCATTCAACATTCTAACATGGATAAGTTTCCCATTCGTGTCCTCAATATTAGACCATGATTGCAACTGTTCAACTTCAGACTTACGCTTGCAAACCAAACATTCATCAATCAGAAAATCGAAAGATGATACAATATCTTTTGGTTTTGGAGACGTAAGATTCTCATAAAATTGTTTTGGATGTTGGAAACTATAAGACTGAATCTGAGTATTCAAAATCTCAATATCCTTTTCAAGTTTTTCAGCAACTAGCTCGAGAACACACATTTTAATTTTATGAGAATAATTTTTCAATTTACAACAATGAAACACAGCTGTTAACGAAACTTCATCAAATTGTAAATCTTCTAACTCACCCCTGCATTATTCTATGGCTTCACAATACGTAGGATTTGCCACATACCCTGTCATCTTGAAGCATCATCAAGGCTTTGAAATCTGGATTCTTCAGCAGTAGAGTCGCTTGTGAACTTTGAAGCTCGGGATCTTGAACAGTGGAGTCGCCAGGTGAATGGTACAACCTTCTTGTGTTTGGCTTCTGTTCACCATCAGAAGTCAAATCTGAACTTGAAGTGCACCTCTGGAGAAAGTTCCCCAGTGGAGTCGCCAAAAATGTTAGCGCTCTGTAATTTGCCTTGAAGCTCACGTTCAGGTACTCGTCTTATGCTTGGACAGTGTCGAGCGCTTTTTTCCACCTTCGCCATGCGTCATGAGGAAAGGCATATGCCTGAAATAGATAAATATTATTCAGAACACTGATTCCCTATTATAAAGGGTTCTAACAAATAGCACCTGTCTATGTCGAGGCGATAAAACAACATGTCATCATCCCATAACGCCTCATAATCAAAATCAAACGTTTTAATAGCATAATAATTCGGATCACTTGCGAGCAAGTGTCCTCAAATAATAAGTTCGCTCAGTGCGTCAGAGTGGGATGTTACACACTAACCATGATGATTCAAACCTTATATAGGACACCACAAAGAATCATGGCTACTTGTGAAATTCTAGTTGACTAGTTGGGCAAAAAACTTTTAGGCCTTCCACATGCTTTTGCAAATGAAGGACCTAGAAACCTTGAAAAGGTGTGGGGAGGATAGAATTTAATATAGGCCAAATACCCCCCCATGGCCTATAAGGATGAGCTACGTTGATTTAACCTTGTTTCACAATAAAATATGCCAAGGAGTAGAGCTCTCAAGACATTGTACCACCCATTTAGTTGTTAAAATACTTCCTTGAGAAGCAACATCAATAAGGCATAGGCACACACTTAGAGTGAATGGATAGTCCACTATGGTGGCACCCATCACATGGCTAAGGATGCTTCTCTTTTTTTTTCATTAAATGAAGCTACTGAAAAAGAAATCTTTGTAACTAATGATTATGCACTTACTATTGTTGGTTGTGGAAAGATTGAATGTCATAATGATGTGATCAATGATGTGTATCATGTACCTAGTCTAAGTGCACATTTGTTGTCGGTACTGCAACTAACATATACTGGTAAGAAAGTTGAGTTTTGGCCATGCCAATATGTTGTGAAGGACATGACGAACATGTTTGTTATTGTCATTGAAGGATTCTTAGACATGAAGTATCCAATGTATAAGTTTTGTGATCTTCCCATGAAAGATCATGGACTGACTACACTCATAGACTACTCAAACGATTGGAGCAGACTGTGACACGAATGAGCTGGGAACCGTAATTTTCGAATCTTGAACCTGACAGTAAAACACAACAAAACTGCTTCTCTACCCGCAGTCGTTCCACTTAATGGAGTATATGAAGGATGTATGCTTGACAAACATCATTAGCCTGCCTTTGAAATATATAAATCTTGGAGAGCAAAGACTTTGCTATAATTTGTCCATGGTGATCTATGTTCCATGAATAGAGCATTTCTAGCTAGTGCAATGTGATGCACCAAACACCCAAATTGTATGAAAATAGAAAGAGAAGTAACTCCATGCCTTAGGAATGAGATAAAATAGTGAATGATAAGCCTCTTCGAGGGGGAAACTTCATTTTACATTATAACAAATGCACAGGATGAGATGATCTCTAAAACTATGTCTCTTTGATATATATAGGAGACAAAGGGTACACTTACAATTAAAGGGTCTAATCGACCATTAGAGGGCCTAATTGACCGATAAGGACAACAATAATATCTAGGTATTAACATGCCCCTCCCCTTCAAACAATTGTTCCCCTTGACACTTGATTAGCCGTGGATGTTTCTGCATTAAGAACTCATCTTCCTACAATGCCTCTTCTACTGGAAGGTCTTCTACTTGATGATGTACTTAGTAATTGCTTGATTTTGCAGTCACTTGATCCATGTTTCATGGATTGTTCCTAGATCTAGTATGATTTTCCCTTCGTTAATCTCTAGTGAAATAGTTTGAAATGGGATCTTGTCATCGATTAACTTTTTTAAGAAAGAAACATGAAAAATGGATGTACATATGAATATGGAGCTAACACCAATTTGTAATCCATACTACCAACCCTCTGCAACACCTTATAGAGACCATAGTACTTAGGTGCTAATTTATTTTCCTTCTTTTGTTTCTTGAGGGAAATTTGTTTGTATGGTTGTATCCTGAAAAATACCTAATCACTCATTTCAAATTCCCTTTCACTACAATGTTGATCTGCTTCTTGTTTCATCCTATTTTGTGCTATAGCCAAGTTCTCCTTCAATAATTGGAGAACCTATTCGTGGTGCTCTATGTGGTCCTCCACTACTGGAACCTTCTCTTTTCATCTCAAGGATGATATGATGGATGGAGGATGATAACCATAAAGTGCCATAAATGGGGACCTTTTTGATGAAGTATGGAATGGCGTTTTGTACCACCATTCTACTTAGGGAAACCAATTTATCCATTGTGTTTGTTTACCAGATACAAATAAATGGAGATACTCTTCTTGACATTTATTCACAATCTCAATTTGACCATTGTATTGAGGATGACAAGAGGAGCCAAGAGACAATTGAGTACTCAAACAAGAAAACAATTTAGTTAAAAAATTACCAGTGAAAATCATATCTCTATCATTTAGAATAATCTTGGGGATTCCATGTAGCTTCTGAACTATCTCCATGAATGTTGCAACTATTGTACTTGATTTAAAAGGATGAGAAAGAGAGAAAAAGAGAGCATGCTTTGTGAGTTGATCCACCACTACCACGACGACATTATTTCCTTTGGACATTGGTAGACCTATAATAAAATCCATTAAGACCTCTTCCTAATGTCGACTTGGTATGGATAACGATTGTAGAGCACTTGGAATCTTGATTATTCTCCCTTATTCTACTAGCAAACCAAACATTCAACGAAAAATTTTTGAACATCAATTTTAAGACCTTCCCAAAAAAAATACTTCTTGATTCCCTGGTAAGTTTTTAAGAACCACGAATGTCATCTAATAGGAGAAGTCTGTTAGAAAAATAGGATCGCGGAGCAATAAAATAAAACAAATGCGGAAATAAAACATAGAAGATACACAATAAAATAGAGACACAAATATACATGGTTCACCCAGTATGGGCTACGTCCACCAGAGAGATTTCCAGGTCCTTTTTTATTATTCAACAAAAATGAAGGGATACAACCTACAACACATTCACTGTAACTTCCTCTTTTTTCTCTCATAGTCTCCTCTCCGAGAATACAATATTCACAATAATGCATAGCCGCCATACAATTCCCTCATAAAAGAGGGTTTCCTTCTAGGGAAAAAACCCTAAAATAACATCTACCATCAGATCTGGGACCTTATAATGAACGGTTCATATTGATTACAAAATTACAATATTTTACAAGGCAATTTTTCCCAATATTTCGCTTCGGCGGCGCTACTCACGAATCCCCCGCCAGGGGGGGTTACAAAAATTGTCACCACCCCCCCCCCCATGGACCCCCATGGAAACAATTGTGGGGGGGGGGAATCACCCCCACACCCCCCATTAGGGAATGGGGTCCAAGCACGACTGAAACAAACTTTTTAACCAAGAAGATAATCAATCTCCACAACCAACAATCTCCCACTTGCAGACTGATCACAACAACTCCACTACTGCTGTACCTGCTGGACTATACTCCACCTTGGACCTGGAAAATTTCTCATCTTCACCTTCATGCTTGAAGACCAACTGAAACTAAGCAAGAACTCAGTTTCTCCCTAGTTATTTGTTAACATGTCTGCAGGATTCTGACTAGTATGTATATTTTCCAACTTCAAATGTCCATCTTCCAATACGAATCGTATGAAATGGTACACGAGTTGTATATGCTTAGTATTTGAATGGAAGGATGATTTATTTGCAAGATGAATGAAGTTTTTAAGAACCACGAATGTCGTCTAATAAGAGAATTCATTCATGGTATTCTCCTGCTTCTTTCCCAATTCCGCCATAAACCTTTGTAACCAAATCATTTCTTTACTAGCCTCTGTAGCAGCAACATACTCTGCTTCCATTGTTGACAATACTCTGCAAAATACATGCCTTACCTCTTTCAATAACCATTGGTTTCCATTCTTTTTCTTTATTTGTACCTTACCCATTCCAACAATTTTGTAGGGTGCATCATCACCCAAATGAACCTGTCCAAAATCACATTGAACATAATATATAAATGTTTCCTATGGGGTGTGGCATGAAATGAAGCCCCTAAATCTACTACCCAAGACTAAGAAACATTATCTATAGAAAGAATCAAAACATCTTGTAACATATCACCTATTACATTTTCTTCTTGATTTTTCTCTTGTTGTCCATCTCTTTATTTCTTTGGATCTCTGCAGTCTTTCTTCAGATGTCTTTTCTTCCCATAATTCAAGCACTCTATCTTTCCCAGTCTGGATTTGGATCTTCCCTTCCTAGAATTCCCGCGGTTCCCTGAGCCCTTTCCTCTATCCTTTTGTCTTCCCATGTTCTCCATGTTTAATGCATTACTTGATGTCTCACCTATGCTTTTCCATCACATTTCCTCACTAAGGATAACACCGAAAACATCATCAAATTTTAGAGTGTTTGAACCAGAGACAGAGTTACTTACAACCATGACCAATCCATTCTAACTTTCTGGCAATGAGCACAAGATTATAAGAGCCCTGAACTCATCATCAAAGTCCACTTTTACAAAAAATAGCTGATTAGTAACCGTATTAAATTCATTTAAATTATGTGCAACATATCCACCTTCTGACACCTTCATATTAAATAATCTCTTCATTAGAAATACCTTATTGGATGCTGAGGGTTTTTCATCTAGTTTATCCAATGCATCCACCAACCTTCGTTTTCTTTTCTTTCGAAATATTAAAAGCCACCAACGCTGCCATGTTCAACTGTATCGTTCCTAGTGCCTTTCTATCAAGAACTTCCCATTCTTCGTCCTTCATGGCCGTCGACTTATTTGCTTTTCCATCCAATGGGTAGGAATAGATATTTCTGATATAAATAATCTTCCATATGCATCTTCCATAACTGGTAGTTTTGGCCGTTAAATTTCTCGACCCTAAACTTTTCATCTTCCTCCATTTCTTCCACTTGAAACAAGAACCCTCTTTTCCTGCAGGTTACCTTTTGCTTTGATACCAATTGTTATAAAAATAGGACCGCGAAGCAATAAAATAAAACAAAGAAGATACACAATACAATAGAGACACAAATATACGTGGTTCACCTAGTGTGGGCTACGTCCACCAGAGAAATTTCCATGTCCTTCCTTTTTATTATCCATCAAATATGAAGGGATACAACCTACAACACACCCGCTATAACTTCCTCTTCTTTCTCTCACAATATCCTCTCTCATAATACAATAATCACAATAATGCACAACCGTAATACAATTCCTTCATAAAAGAGGGTTTCCTTCTAGGAAAAAAACCCTAAAATAACTTCTATCGTCAGATTTGCGACCTTATAATGAATGGTCCATATTGACTACAAAATTACAATATTTTACAAGGCAATTTTACCAGTATTTCTCTTCGGAGGCGCTTCCCCCGAATCCTACGCCAGGGGGGTTTACAAAAATTGTCGCCGCCCCCGCGCCACCCCCCCC